>SRMA01024483.1:0-46166 GCA_007224835.1 Danionella cerebrum
CTGGCCTACCTTTTGCCACCTTCTGCTGGTGGTAGGAACAAATCTACTAGAATAAGCATCAGAGAGGCAATAGACTATAGCGTGCAGTTCCACAAGGTTGGCATAGACACATTTGTAAAATGTTGTGGATCTTGTATTGGGTTATGTGTTCTGATTTTTTGTTTTATTTCAGTCTTGCCGTAGTGTAACCGAACACATTGAGAAGACTGAACGTCAACCACATCTCCTTGCAGCTGGTTCAGCAAAGAATCTCATCCATGATTTCTACATCGTTCTGGATGGAAAACTCATTCCATGTCAGGCAAAGTCTTCCCTTTCTGCTTTTGATGAACTTTTTAAAGCGTTCTTTGTTTTTAGTGTGTCATACCCCGACTGCTTGAATGCAATGTACACTTTTATCCAGACAACAATCTACAAGATAGATGTTGGTACAGTTCGGGAAACTCCTCGAGTTAAAGACCTAAGAGCTAAACTTCTGAACTAGTCAAACAGAATTGAGATGTTCCGCTGCTTTGTTTGCAAATTGATTCTTTCAAATGTCAATGACCTTGTTCGTCACTTAAAATTTGTTCATGCTTACTATCCTGGGAAAAAATTAAACTTAAAATGTGCACAGAGCAATTGTAAGTACAGCTTTATGACCTATGCTGGGTTTCGAAAACACTTGAATAGTGTACATAGACATGACTTTATTAACCAAAGTTTGACAGAAAATCTGACTCAAGGAGAAGAACAGATGGAGATAATTTCAGATTTAAATGACTACCATGACCAAAGTGTAACTGAAAATCATACTGAAGGAGGTGAACAGATAATGTCAGATTTAAGTAATGATGTTGAACTACCAGAGACATCATTCAGTGATGTAAGGAGGGTTGCTCAAACTCAAGAAATGTGTGCATCGATCATTGCCAGATTGCAAAACAGTGGAGTAGCAACCAGTGTTGTTACATCTGTGGTATCGGATATGGAAGAACTGGTTCAAGAAATTCATTCAAATATTAAAAGTAATGTGATGCATCTGCTTCGTCCAGATGATAGTGCAACAGCAACAAGAATAGAGGACTGTTTTGGAAATCTTGAAAATCCATTCTCAAAGCTAAGTACTGAAAGCAAATGGAAAAAATACTTTAAAGAAAAATGGGCTGTTGTTGACCCTATAGAGATCAAACTAGGGGTGAGATTTGATAGTAGATTGAATCGGGTGACAAGGACATATGATCAGATCCCTGTAACTGAAAAATTCATTTACATCCCCCTGTTGAAAACATTGAACTTTATATTTAGTAATTCTGAGATGTGCACACACATGTCAAGTCCGAGTGAGTGTAGCTGTGTTTATACAGATTTTTGTGATGGCAGCTATTATAAAAGCCACCCACTGTTTAGTAAACAAAAGAATGCACTCCAAATACAACTGTTTTTTGATGAGTTTGAATCTGCCAATCCCCTGGGCTCAAAGCAAGGTATCCACAAAATCGGAGCTATTTACTTTATTCTCAGGAACTTTCCACCAAAACTGAATTCAAATTTGATGAATATTCATTTACTGTCATTATTTCATGCCCAAGATGTTAAGAACTATGGCGTTGATGCCATTTTAGAGCCCCTAGTTAAAGATTTAAAAGTCCTTGAAAGCTCAGGAATTCAAGTTCCATTTTCCACAGAGCCATTGTTTGGCACAGTTGCTCAGGTTACAGGGGATAATTTAGGTATGCACACACTTCTTGGGTTTGTAGAATCTTTCAGTGCTCATTACTTCTGTCGTTTCTGTTTGATAGACAAGAAATCGGCTCAGTCAGTTTTTAGTGAAGATGACACTAATGTTGTATTACGAAACAAAACTTTACAAGAAAAACACTATGCAGATTTGTTAGCTGACCCTCCGATTCCATCATCTTTTGGTGTTAAACGCACATGTCTGCTTAATGACTTGAAATATTTTCATATTTCTGATAACTCCGCTCCAGATATAATGCATGATATCCTAGAGGGCGTTGGACAATATGAAATAAAATAACTTCTTGAACATCTATCTGGAATTATATCCAGGCAAGACATATGTAACAGAATTTATTCATTCAACTATGGTTACTTGGAAAGAAAAAAATCGGCCTACTAGATTGAATCTAGAACAAACTGGGAATGGCATTGGACTCAATGCCATTCAGCCATTCTGTTTGATTCGTAATATTCCTTTAATATTTGGAGACCTTGTTGATGAGGAAAATAAATACTGGAGTTTGCTGCTGCTGTTATTGCAGATTGTAAACATAGTGTTTTCCCCTATAATCACAGAAGGTATGACCTACTATCTAAAACATCTTATTGTGGCTCATCATTGTCTTTTCAAAGCATTATATCCACACAAGAATTTGATTCCAAAACACCATTACATGCTACACTACCCTCGTTGCATACGCAAGATTGGTCCATTAGTCCATGTATGGACTATGAGGTTTGAGGCGAAGCACAAGTTTTTTTAAAAACAGTGTGAAAAATTTTAAAAACATCACAAAGTCTCTTGCTTTGAAACATCAGTATGCCATTGCTTACCATTGGGAAAGTTTGCCTTTTAAAAATATTGAATATGGGACCGTAAAAACTTTAGAACTTGATGAAGTGCCATACAGTGACATCATTTTTGAAAAGTATCCAGATTACTCTGATCGTGAAATCACAGTAACTTCATAGTTACGTCATTCTGGAATTGAGTATCATATTGACCTACTGGTTTGCACTAAAATTGATAAGGATCTGCCAATGTTCTGTAAAATTTTTGATATTGTCCTAATAAATGACCAAAACATTTTGGTGACTAAAGAGTTTGAAACTCTTGGTTTCATAGAGCACCTTTATGCATACCAAGTCAGAGAGCAAAATAATTTGGGTCTTTTAAATGTTGAGGATGTTTATGGTTTTCGACCATACGATTTACAAGCTTCATATGGTTTTGATGAACCAAATTTATACATTGTTCCAGTGCATTGGTTTGTACAAGAAGATGTGTAATGTTGCACTCTTTTCATTTGTTTAATTTTGTATGCATTCAAAATGTGCAATGACTGAAAAAAATTTAAATGATAGTTGAAATGTTTATCAACAGAACATTTAAATAAAATTTTATTTCTACATGTTTTTCATCATTGTTTATACCACACACACACACACACACACACACACTAGTAAATCAAAAGTAACTAATATTATTTGATTAATTTATTTTAAATATGCCATTATTAGTTATCAATGATTCTTGTGATTTATTCTCTTGGTTTAAAATCTGTTTTTGAACTCGGCCAGACTCAGTTATCAAAAGCATTTTTTATGTGCCGAACTTTTAAGATTTAAACAAAAAAAAATCAAAGAAAAGCCTCCATGGATAAGGGATATAAATAAACAATAATTGTTGTATATTTAATCTCATATGGGTGTGTATTTTAACACTAGTGAGAGAAGATAACACTTTATATGAGTATAAAAAACTTTTTTGGTGTATATTTGATCTCATACTGGTGTACATTTTAACACCAGCCATAGAAGATAACACTTTAAATGGGTATAAAAAACTTTATTGGTGTATATTTAATCTCATACTGATGTACATTTTAACACCAGCCAGAGAAGATAACACTTTAAATGGGTATAAAAAACTTTTTTGGTGTATATTTAATCTCATACTGATGTACATTTTAACAACAGCCAGAGAAGATAACACTTTAAATGGGTATAAAAAACTTTTTTGGTGTATATTTAATCTCATACTGATGTACATTTTAACACCAGCCAGAGAAGATAACACTTTGAAGATAGACATAAACTATTTTTGGATGTACAAATAAACACTTGCGGTGTACAAATTTAATCTGAGAGTAATGTACATATTTAACACTTTCAAAAGTGTTACTTTAACTCCGAAATGGAGGGAGTCATATATACATTTTTTAAGTGTTAAATTTGACTCAATATGAGTGAAATGTACACTGTCATTTTTGCTGTGTGGAAAACGCACTGTAACAAATTTACTGTAGAATTTACAGGAAATACCTGGCAAAAAAGTTGCCAATAAAATTCTGTAAAATGTTGTTAAGTACTGTAAAATGGATTACAGTATAATATTGTTAAAACATTTACAGCTAATAATTGTTTGTACATTACAATATGTTACTGTTTTTTTACAGCATTTAGAAATTAACCTTGTATTATACATTACAGCATTTTTTTGTAATTCCCCTAATTTACAGTATTTACCTGGCAACTAGAGTTGCCAATAAATTCCTGTAAAAACTCCAAAAGGCAAGAAGTTGTTGTAATAGCTTTACATTTAAAATAGTGTAAATCAAAATGTTTTACAGTAAATTAATGTATTAGTTTGTTTATTTAAATGTATTACAATGTACAATATTTCAGAAAAACAAATACAGAACAGTTGTAAAACATATTTTATTAAAGACTTCAATTTAACAGAAAAACTCAAAAATAGCACTTAATATTAAAAGCAATACTCCGGTTTGAAAAAAAGTTTGGTCCAAGCAAGAAGCAAAATCAGCTTGACTATAAAGTTTTCAACTGGTTGTGTTTTTGTTGTTAGTGTCTAACTTTACCAGTCATTGGCAGTGAATATGACCTTCCAGAATGGTAAACATAAATGGTACAAAACATGTATGTTCACAAACACTGTTGTAAATAAAACTATTTATAAAAGTAATCAGCAGAGCTCTGTAAGAAATCAATGCGTAAAAATAGCATTTTTGGTTGCTGAACAGAAAATTTTACCAAAATAAAAATCTCAAAAGCTACAAACAGCACAAAAAAAAGAAAGATCTTACCGAACAAGTTTGCAGAACTCCTGTAGAATTCAATTTACTTACGAGCTAAACCACTCAAAGTCCGTTAGCCTTCCGAGAAGGGTAAAAACATGGGGATTTACTCCATGGTTTCTCTTCTCTGAGACCTTTCCACCTTTTTTCCCTCCAACTCTTGTTATAGCCGTCTTGGTTCCAGTTGGTGGATTGATTCCAACAAAACATCTGCAAAAGATAAGTCAGAAAAACATTAAGAAGAGCTTTATGATAATGCGGCTAGTAAAAGCTTTTTCTTTAAAAAACAATATTTCCAACCTTATTCATTGTAAATCACATTATTACCAGAAAGCTCAAACTTAATGGTTTAAAAGTAATAATGTTAATTTATCACAGACAGATAGTTTTCAGAGCACAGGGTAATAATAAATCATTAGTAACTATTTTCATTCATTCATTCATTTTTCTGCATGTTTGTTCCATTTTGGGGTCACTGGTGTCTGTTGGTGCCCATCTCCAGCTCACATTGCACAGAGGCAGGGGTATACCCTGGACAGGTCGCCAGTTCGTCGCAGGGCTGTAACTGATGTACAATTCACTTACATTTTCGATGGCCTAACTTTAAGTAAATAAACAGCAATTTTTCTTTTCTAAAATTTTGCTTTTTCTGTAGTGTTAGTATATTCATATTTAAATTTAGATCAATTTAGTTACCTTTGAAAAAATTCGAGAGTGCAGGATGCCTGCTCCTGGTATATCAGATTAAAGTTGTAGTAGCTTGTGAACAAAGCTGCAAATCCAGCCACAATGTTGTGGTGTGGATTAACAACTATTTGACCCGCGATGCTCAGCATCCATTGAGTTGCAGTTAGAATTTCACCTAAAATTAAAATATATAAACAACACTTTCAAAAATATCTATACACAAAAATACAAAAAGCAAAGTTTATTAAATTTTAAATAGATCAGTATTAAGTAACAGAACATTGAACATTACCCAAGAAAATTAGTCTCGGAGAGTCTGGAAGAGTCAAACTTTTCTCCACATAAGCTGCTGTTGCCAACACCTACAAGAAATAAGTTGTCATAAATGTGTTAATTTAAATACATTTACATCTGCTCGCAAAAACTTTTTTTTTTTAATAAAAAAAAAAAGAATACATTTTAATAACTGTAATCACTTACATCAGTTTGAAGAATCAGTGCTTCGGCTTTTTCTTTGAAGTGAAACAGAAGCAGAAGGACCACACATGAAATTAGACTTGATGCTCCACTGTCATCAAACTTCCAAAGTATGCGCTGGATCTCATCTGTGTTGGTCCCTGATGGCTTTTGCCTGAAAAACTGAAGAACCGTCTTGCCTTTGTCTTCCATGGACTTCTCTAATTTTTCCAAAATGTTTGTGAGACATTTAAAGTGGTTATAGAGTTCTTTGGGTATAAAAAGATATGGCCACTCATTTTTCAACTCTGCAATGGATGGTGAAGGACAGGCATTAATCGATTTTCGTTGGAGATGGTACGTATCTTTCATCAACTCACTGAGATGTCCTCTCTCAACTCCAGCTGGCCCCTCGGTACTGTAGAGGTCCTTCATTTCTTTTTGTTTTTCTTTGAGACTCTCCTTAGTTTCTTCAGCAGGAAAGTCAGGCTGCCATCTAACACAGCCATACTGGTCAGCAGGTCCTGGTGCAGCTTCTTTGGAGGCTGAATCAGAGTTTTTATTCCATTTCCTACGTCTTGAGAATGAGCACCCGCGATTTCCATGCTCCACTCTCGTTTTCAGTTGTGTCAGAAGGGATCCATACCCAGTACCAATTCTTGTACCATCTCTCAGGACATCTGCAAAGCTTTGTGGATATGCTTTAACAATCTTCTTGGCAACAATCAGACACTGTACTTTTGATGGATTTAACTCTGTCTGTCTCATCTCATTAACAATGATTCTTATCATTTCTCTGCGATCTGTAGCTGTAGGGCGTGTACCCAGCGCAATGGCTGTTTTAATACCACAAGGCATCCTATTCCATGGAACTTCAAAATTTTCAGGCCATACAGTTAAATCCACAGTTGAACTGGAGCTGTTTTTGCTGGATATACTCGGTGTGCATGAAGAGCTAGAATTTGTTGATGCAGAGCTTTCCAATTCTACATCAATGACTATATTTGTGGGCTCTAGAGGTGTTCCTTTGACGCAACTTGGTTGGTCTGGAAAGAAAATAAATAAAGAAATCACAGACACATTTGTAACATCCTGATACAACTCAGGACTTACCAACAGTACACACTGAGTAGGGTATGCTACTTATTTACACTTGTGTTATCCAAAATACAACTTGGAACTCAATTACATTTTCATAGCTGTGGCGTTGACATCCATACAATGCATGTCAGTGTGGTCTAACTTAGGGTCCTAAACAGTCCCATTTCAAAAAGGAAATGCATGCAACATCAAAATAACATATATTAATCCTGTGTAATGAAGCATAATTCAATTTTAAGTAAATTTAGACTATTTACAAAAGAAAAAAAAATCAGTCTAGTCAAACACTTCTGCAGCGGTGATCCAGAAGAGAACTGTGACATACCTTCTACATTCCATGCATTGAGGAGCCGACGACACTGTATTGGTGTGATGTGATCAGGGAGATCTTCCTCTTTTACAAACTGCAGATCAAATTTGGATTCAACTCCTATGTTTGCCAACTTGTTCAGAAGAGACAATAATTTCTCCTCTGGAAGCCCTGGTAGGACTGCCAGCACAGCATCTCGTACATCCTCAGCCAATGTGGACATATCTTTAGAAATCTGGGAAGGAGTGATGGAATACAATCACTGGTAAGTCATTCATCTTGTAGTGAGCTAATGGATAATAATCAAGCAGATTCTCTTGTTTTACACACATGGAGTTTGACCCTTCAACTGTCTCTATTACACAGTGGACACCCATATCAACAAGCTGCACAGCCTGCTGCCTCCCACAACAAGGTAGACAGAATCATTGCAATGAATTAAAATCAGCTTAATCTCACCAATGTGTAAACCTTCTTCATCTTTTTTGAGTACAACATACATGTTTTTTTTGTACTTTGTGCCTTTGTAAATTACTTCATTTGCAGCTACAGTGGAAATGTGAGTAAAATTGAATGATGCAGTTGCTTCCTTAATGCTGTCATTGTAGTCACCGGCATAAAATTCATTTCCTCTTCCCACCTGAATTTCTGGTGGGAAAAGAGTCCAAGCACTTAAGTACGATTGTAAGAGTTGGTGTCTCTCTGCTAAAGTTCCACACAGGTTCTTAAAGTTGTGCAATTTTCGTGCACAATGTTTGAAGTAAGTGTGCTTACTTTCAAATCTCAAAGTCCAAAGACGAATCAGAGGTCCAAATTGTATAATAAGCTCTGGATAGTGACAAGGATAGTGGTGTTTTGGTTTAAGATGAAACTCTGGAAATAATTCTACTCTAGACTGGATGTATTCTTCTATGAGGACTCCCAAATAAGCAACCTGATCAGTAGTAATAGTTGGTGAACAGACATGTACAACTATTTCTCTGAGGAGCAAAATCATGTTCCATATTCTGTTCTCACTTGGGATTTTTATCCTGTCTCCAACCAACAAAGGAAGGAATCTCAGAAGGCACCAATTTTGCACTGCGTGCCCACCTAACTTCTCACTATTTGGACAAAATTCTGGAGGTTTGTCATTTGCTTCATTTCCAAAGTAAGTAAACTGACTTATCCTTCTATTCAGTTCTTCATATGTAAAATGCCTCTCTTTGTTTACCAGGTAATTGATGCATAATGCCAAGTCACTGGAAACAACTCCCTCAAAAAGATCATGACCGAGACATGGTGGAAGACCAGGCCCACAGACATGAAAATAATGCAGCTGGTTGAATAAAGAGTCAAATTTTATTCCACACACAGATTCTGTGTTGGTTTTTCTTAGTTCTTCGATGTGCTTCTGATATGACTGCTTTGTTCTTTTTGAACCCACTGACAATGGACTACACTCAAATGTCTGTCTGTCTATATCACAAAACCTACAAAAATAAGTACTCCTGCTGAAGTTCTCAAGGAAACCACCAATACTGTGAGACCCCAGATTGTCTCCTGCTATTGCACACAGAGCACCTTTAATCAACTTGCCATCCTTCAGTGCAATGCCACTCTCCTCTAAGTCTTTCAGGTCTTTAATCAATCGATTAAAAACTATTTCCTGTCCAAAACATTTAAAATCTTGTTCCCTGCAGAGAAGAACCAGCTGCATCTGATCAATATTGGATCTATTGTGTGGTGAAATATCACCAAGTGTTAAATACACTGCTAATATTTTATGTTTTTTTCGGCCTGATCCTAAAGGATTTACAACCTCAAAAGCATCTTGGTAAAGAACCAAGGCTATAGACGATCTGTCCAGTGTAAACAAGGCACTATTAACAATATTCTGTCCATCCCAAATGTCCTCAAGCTGATCTTTATTTGGTAGGCGAGAATGGGAAAGTTCATATTGCTTTTGGAATGCCTCTGATTCAAAAAGGGCAAAAAGAGTGTCCTTTATAGGCACATATTGTGCAAAACATTCCTTGCTTGAGTCATTAGTACCTAAATACACAGGCACTGGCTCAATATAATTGAACATGTTTTTAAAGACTGTTTTGCGACACTGATCTGTCCGCAAGATAGAATTTCCTGCCTTCAGCATGTCATTCTTTTTGAGTTCTTCAATTATGTTTATTGTGGCGCTACAAACACCAATTTCAGACAATCTGTCCTTGAGTTTTAAGAAGACGTGTGACTGAGCCAGATCATGTATTCCTTGGACTTCCTCAATTATGGTCTGAATTACAGATGAAGGTAATAAAAGCTTTGCTTGAAGTTTTAAATAAAATAAAGTTAAATTCTTAAGGAAGAAATCTTCATCTACATTTTCAAACACTTCACCTGGCTCAGGTCCCTCACTTTCATGTACAGATGATGTACAGGGCTGACACTCTTGTAGTGGTGGGTTTGCCAAAACTGCATCATTTAAAAACTGAGATTGACTATTTTTGTGCGTTCTGGAGATGTGGGATGCAAAAGTGGATTTTACTCTAAATGACCTCAGGCAGCTTTTGAAAGGGCATTTTATTTCCCTTGCCTCATCTATATGATCCTTTAAATGCCTGATTAGATCTTTCAAGCTTGTGCATTTGTAATGGCAATATTCCATTTGGCAGTTTAAAGTTAAATCTGTTTGGTCAAATTTCACATGTCTGTGTGACTTTTGATAACCCCTATGGTCTCTGTATAGATGAGACTTGAATGCTGGAAATTTTGTAAACACACGGCAACAGTCAGGAACACCACAGCTGAAGGAGCAGTTTGGTACATTACTGTGCACTTTCATATGCCGAGCATAACCTAGAATTGTATTGCTCTCGTGCTGACACAGTTTACAATGATACATTATTAATAGACATTAATCTGATTATTGTAAAAAAAAAGGCCTTGCTACTTTTCTGCTTTACTTTCAACTAAACATTAACGTTAGTTTGCCAACGCAAAAGAGGTTTACTAAACAATAAATCCCAAAAAGAAATGGAAACAGCGATAAAATTTAAAAAAAATATAAATACGTAGCATTCAGCTATGATGACGATTTTCGTCAGCAAAATTTAACTCACGAGCACTTTCATTGCCTCACAAACCTCGGATAATACTTAAAAAGCATTCTCTTCACGACAAATGAGTAGAACACGGTGGCCAGCTGCAGCATTCACCGATGTTTACTTTAGTACTGAGATGTTTTTGTGAATTAAGTGATGTTACCGTCACCTTTTAGGTTTCTGTCACCTCGTGTGAATCAGCCGTAATGGCGCCCTGTGGATTTTGGACTGACGTATATGCCTGAAAAACAAGAAATTAAAATGTAAAGATACCCGCTTCGCAAAATAAGCACGCTTAAGAACACGACACATAATACAGTTTTTACATGCTACCAATAACTCGAAGTTAACAGCGAATCAAGTTCATTACACCAGACATTTAAGACGAATACGTCATGAGTTTTGTTATATAAATAGCTTACAAAATATAAATGGATTACACGTCATTAAATGAAATAAGATAAATTGTAATTGTATAGACGTAAATGAAACGTGAACTTACTTCTTCAACTGTTAACGTTAGTCCAATGTGCTTTCGAACGGACAGGGTTGCCAGGTCCCAGAAATATTTCCAGCCCAATGACAACTCAAAATCCGCCCAAATGGAATGAAAACTAGCCCAATTTTTCAGTGTCCAATCAGATTAGACAACGGCTGGATTCCCACAAAGGGCCTTAAAAAATTTATATAAGTTTAAGTTTAAAGTATTGGCCTTTGCCAAACACCTATTAGTACAGTAAAGAACATACATAAAATGAGAAAGAAAGAAAGAGAAAAAAAATACAAAATACAATGCCAGGGGTAAATACAGTTATAAATACAAAAAACAGGAACAGATTACAACATCAGAAAAATATTATGTGAATGACATAGTAAGACAGTTTTAAGGGCTTTAGAATTGCTGGATGTGAGAAGAGTGTTGAGGTAGAATTTAACCTCCATGCGAAAAACGGGAAAATAGGGCTTGGCACTCTGATATTTACATTTATGTAGGTAGAACTTGGCAAGAAAGATAAACAAGTTTGTCAGATAATATTGGTCCTTGTCTTTCTTCGAAAATTTATGACAACCAAATAAAACATCTGTGTACAACAAAACAAAACTCTGTGAAGAAAACAAATGTATAAAGATACAAAAGTCCTTCCAGAATTGGTTGGTATATGTACATTCCCAAAAGAGATGAGATATAGATTCATCTACAGCCTCACAAAATGAGCATAAAGAGTCAATATCTGGGAGCATTTTCTTTATATAGAGTTTAACAGGGTAGAAAAGATGAAGCAATTTATAAGAAACATCCTTTACCTTATTAGTTATTAAGTACTTAGATGGGAGAGTCCACACTTTTTCCCATGGAATGCTTTCGTACAGGCCATTCCAGTAGGACACAATATATGGAAGGGAAGCAATCTCGTCTTGAAACAGTTGTCTTATTCTTTTATTCCGAGCAGAAGATGTAGATAAAAAGCAAACTTTCCCAATCGCTGCATCAAAAGGATGAAGCATAGACAAAGAAAACTGGGGTCTCGAAGAGCCCTTAAGAAGAGTTATGGCCCCAGTAGGAATGGCGTCCATTACAATAGCAAATTCTCGAGGAGTTACAGGAATATCATATTTATTCAGGAATTCTGAATAAGAGTATAAGTATCCATCAGAATTTAACAGCTGAGAAACTAGAAAAATATTGTTATTAACCCAATTTGAGAAAAACAGAGACTTATTTTTGTAAAGAATGTCACCATTATTCCAAATAAAATATCTGTGAGGACTGAAGTTATGTTTATAGATCAGATGCAATGCCAACAGTACTTGTTTATGAAAATTCGACAGTTTCAGGGGCAATTTTGTGATAATGTAATTACAAAACAACAAGAATGGTAGACCTCCAACCTTAGAGAAAACAATATTAGGGAAAATATTCCAAAATGAATCAGGGTTTGCTAAATACTGCCTTAACCAGTTAACCTTAAAGGTATTATTTAAGGAGGCAAAATCTAAAAAATTTAAGCCTCCACATTCATATTTATTAAGAACCACAGATTTTTTGACATAATGTCTCCTATGTTTCCACAGAAAGTCAAATAACATTCTATCAATGTCTGCACATACAGGTTTATCTAAATGTAAAGAAAGAGCGGGATAAGTAATTCTTGAGATACCTTCAGCTTTAGCAATTAGAGTTCTGAACCGAACCGACGCTTCTGACTACAATGCTCTCAAGGAGTGACGTGATGATGATGATGCTTGATTGGTTATGTCAAAAGCACATGTGGCGCGCGCGCCTATTTGCGTCTCGCAAGAAGCAGCGTTTGTTGCCAAGTATTCATTCCCGGGGATCAACACCCACTAATAAAAGGTTCCCTTTTATCTTTGTCCACAATTATTATTTATTATTATTAT
Organism: Danionella cerebrum; assembly: GCA_007224835.1. NCBI lineage: Eukaryota > Metazoa > Chordata > Actinopteri > Cypriniformes > Danionidae > Danionella > Danionella cerebrum. The sequence continues at coordinate 12,852 of SRMA01024483.1, forward strand.
TTATTTTTTTGCGGCCGCGGTACATTATAAATGTAGCCCAAAAAACCGCAACCCGCAACTCCGTATTTTTTCCCGCAACTCCTTTTCTAAAATAGCCCAATTGTGCGGGAAAACCGCTACCCTGGCAACCATGCCAATGTGCTTTCGAACGGAGAACCGCGAAGAAGAATCACTTCCGCCTATAAGACCTTCAAAATAAAAGCCCTATGCCTTACATAAACTACGACAACGTAACTATGAACCCAGATAAACTTGCAAATAATAAATTTCACTTTTTTTAACAAAATTATAAATTAGTCTTGAACAGCACAAAAGACAAAAGCATTTCTTAGCCTCTTAAGCCTGAGAGTCCCCGGTACCGGGGACTTGCCCCCTTGTGCGTTACATTTTCACTCATAGCTCACAAACACTGAGAATAACCTAGACATATTAAATACTGTTGTGTTCAGCGGAAACTCCTCTAAAACGTATCTAATTCAATTTCATATTCGTGAACCACAGCTCGAACGCCATGCAAATAAACAACAACATATCCGGAGTATAATTCATGACCACGTTTTTGTTTATGTGCAATATGTATCCACAATATAAACGGAAACACCACAAAACCAAGACATTAAATGAATAACAACCAGCTGAATCCAGCGATATGCAACTCATTTACATTGAATGAAGTATTTCAGAGCAGGGAGCGAAAGTTCCACGAAAAAACGCCAGCGAAAACCAAGCAAGCATGTAAATCTTGTCTTACCTTTGCCGTTTTTTCAACAAAAAGTTATTTCCATAGCGATAAAAGTCCGTTTGTTGTTATGTCCGGTCGATAGCTTCGCGCAAACGCCATTTTTGATTTTTTCTGTTAGCTTTGTGGCGTCATTACGTCACCAAATATGGAATGACTCCCCGTGCGTAAGAGGTGGTCTCTCCATGCTGCGCGTCGTGTGATTCGTTAGCGATCCCGTCAGTCTCAAAATGGTTGATCTCATTGGCTCAGTGGATTGCGGTGAGGGAGGAGGAAGGGAAAAATAAAAGGATCAAAATAAAAAGGCATAAGGGGCATATTACAATATTATCTATACACAGATCACACAGTTAAGAGGCATCGAATACAGAGAAATATTTACATATTGATAAAGTTCTGGTGGCTTTCTTGTTTTTACATAGTTTCATTGCAGATATATGTTGACGAAGCTCACAGAGAAATATAGAAAAGAGAGGTTCTGAGTTAGAAAATTTTGATTTGTGAATATGAAATTTTGCAAGTATAATGAGAAGATTAATAATATGAAATATTTTACTTTGGGATTTGTCATAGTCGTAGAAGCCTAATACGCACTCCTTCCAACATAGAGTAAATCTCTCATGAATGTTGCTTTGAATAAAATTCACAAATTTTCTCCAAAAAAACTTGGTAATGTGGCAGCTCCAGAAGAGGTGGACAACAGTTTCACAGGGATGGTCACAAAAAGAACAAATAGTAGGGATGTCATTTTTAAACTTTTTTAAGTAGAAACGAGCAGGATATATCCTGTGAATAATTTTAAAAGTGACTTCCTTAACTTTATTTGTTAAAAAGTATAATGATGGCAGAATCCAAACTTTTTTCCAGCAAATATTATTTCCAGTATTGCTCCAGTAAGCAGTTACAGCAGGTAGAGATATTATGTTCTGCTGGAACAATGCACGGATAGTACGATTATTATTTTTGGAGGGAGATGCAAAGCATGAATTACCAACAAAAGTATCATTCACATTGATAGAAATAGGCATTACAACAGGGGAGTGCCTCAGTAAATGAACGAGAGCAGGAGGAATGGCTCCCATTACAATAGCGAATTCTTGAGGCGGAACCGGAAACTCAAAGCTGTCTAAAAACTCATTATATGAGAGTAAATGTCCTTGAGGATTGATTAACTGGCTAATCAACTTGATGTCTTTGTCAAACTAATTCTGGATGAAAATGGATTTATTCTTGTATAGAATGCTTGAGTTGTTCCAGATAAAGGATGAATGTGGTGAAAAATTATGCTTGTAAATTAATGACCAAGCCAACAGAACTTCTTTGTGGAAAGAGGAAAGTTTGACTGGAAGTTTTTCAACTTTATAGCTACATGTAAGCAGAAACTCAAGGCCTCCAAGTTGAGAAAATACATAATTGGGAATAAAGTTCCAGATGGAGGAAGGATTCTTTCTGCACTGTTTTAGCCAATTTATTTTGAGAGTACAGCTCAGAGTACTAAAATCTAAAAAGTTAAGACCACCTTTTTCATAAGTATTCATTATAACAGACTTTCTGATGTAATGTATTGAACGTCTCCATAAAAATTGAAAAATCAGTTGGTCAATTTTTTTGCCTAATTTATTATCTAAAGAAATTGATTGGGCTGTATATATTAATCTAGAAAGACCTTCTGCTTTAGACAGTAGCACTCTCCCCCTCAGTGACAAATCCCTCTGTAACCACTGATTAAATCTTGTTTGTGTTTTTTCAATAATGGGTTGGTAATTAAAGGAAGATCTTTCTTTTGGGTCCCTGACAACAAAGATACCAAGATAACAAACCTTTTCTTTTACCGGGATGTTGCAAATAAAAGGAACATTGCATTTTTTGATGGGAAAAAGCTCACACTTTCGTATATTTAGAGATAACCCAGAGGCTTTAGAGAATGAATCGATTACATCTAATGCACAAGGAATCTGATTATAGTCTTTAAGAAAAAGAGTGGTGTCATCAGCAAGCTGGCTAATGAGCACCTCTCTCTCTGCAATAGTTATTCCCTTTAGAGGACTTGACTGAATATGTGAGGAAAGAGTTTGAGCTGCAAGAAGAAAGAGATAAGGGGAAATGGGGCACCCTTGCCTAATCCCCCTCATTAATTCAAAACGATGAGTGGCACCTTGTTTTAACATAACCGAACTGTTACCATTTGTGTATAAAGTTTTGATTGCCTTGCAAAAATAGTTACCAAATCCAAACAGCTCCAGGCACTGAAAAATAAAATTGTGTTCTACAGTGTCAAATGCTTTGTAGAAGTCCAAAAACAGAAAGTATCCATCGTCACTGACCAAATTAGAATAATCCAAAATATCAAGGATTAACCGTATGTTATTAGAAATATGTCTGTTTTTGAGAAATCCAGATTGTGTTTCATCTATTACAGAATTTAATGCACTTTTAATTCTTTTGGAAAGTACCGAAGCCAAGATTTTGTAGTCATTATTTAATAAAGTTATCGGACGCCAGTTTTCAATTATAAGCAAATCTTTTTTCGGTTTGGGGATGAGCGAAATTATTCCTTGAGATAAACTAGAGGGAAGTTTTTGAGATTTGATACTTTCTGTGAACACGTTTAGTAGAAAAGGGGCAAGATAGTCAGAAAATTGTATGTAAAATTCTGCTGCGATGCCATCGTTGCCAGGTGATTTATTGCATTTAAGATGTTTGATGACATCAACAACTTCTTTCAGCATTAACTTTTGATCGCACCAATCTTTTTCCGAATCATTAATTGTTTTTATATTTGTGAGAGAATTAAAGAAAGAGGCAGTCGAATCTGGATTGTATCTAGATTTATAAAGATCAGAATAAAAATTGTAACAAAATGTTGAGATAGATTGTGGGTCATCTATAACACTACCGTTAATATTGAGTTGGTAAAGTTTATTTTGTTTACTTCGTCGTCTTTCGAGGTTAAAAAAGTATGCTGAATTTTGTTCCCCTTGTTCCAACCATTTGACTCTAGACCTGACAAATGCACCCTCTGTTCTTAGTTTATAAATGTCATCAAGTTTACATTGTAACTCGTGTAACTGGATTTTTTCTTCAGGTGAGAGCCTGTCTGGTGGAATCATAGACAAAGATGTAATTTCAGACACGACCTGTTCCTCTGCAGCTCTTCTGGTTTTAGCCAGAAGTCTACCATAAGATCTTAGATATTTACCAACCTCATACTTTAGAAATTCCCAATGCCTGTTAAAAATGCCTTCTCTTTGTGCAAGATCCCAGTAAAATGAAATAAGTCTCTTAAGCTCCTCAATTACTGGTTTATGGCTCAGATGTGAAGCGTTCATCTTCCAGAAAGAATTCTGAGGAGTTGTGGGAGCAGAAAATGTTATATCTATATTTACTGCCTTGTGATCTGTTAAAGGAGTAACAAGAATATCAACAGTTACATTATCTTTAGATATGTTGCCAGAAATTAGAAAATAATCTATTCTGGATTGTCTGGTACCACTTTTGTTACTCCATGTATAAGAAAACATATTTTGGTTAAGTTCCCTCCAAATGTCCACCAAGTTATATTTTAGCATAAATGTTTTTAAAGTTGAATTAGAAGAGTTTTGCTGTCTGGGTGGCCATCTATCAACACAATCATTTGGGCTTATATTAAAATCTCCTCCAATCAGTAAAAAGGCCTGTGGATATTTGCAACACCAGATATCAATTCTTTCTCCCATAGACTCAAAAAGCTCATCATTCTCCGTGTTAACATTGTAACCATAAACATTAGCCAGAATGATAATTAAATCGTTGTAAGACAAAAGTAAACAATGAAAGTGACCAAGTGAGTCTGAGAATTCTTCCAAAACGGTTCCAGAAAATTTGTTTTTTAACGTAGCGACCCCTGCAGACCTCTCAGTGCCACACGCAAACCATAAATCATTATTCCACTGTGATCTCCAGAACCTCTTGTCATCATTTACAGAGTGAGCTTCTTGAAAGAAAACAAAGTCAGTTTTATATTGCCTAGCAAATAAAAATAGAGCTTTTCTCTTTAGATTATCTCTTAAACCCCTAGAATTTAAAGAAATTACAGACAAAGACATTAAAAAAACTAATTTAGAATGTGGAACAATAAGCTTAGTGAAGTATGAACAAAGAATAAATCGAATAAGGCACCATAAAACAACCGTATGGTTTGGTTGCATAGGCTGTTGTCTCTCTATGGAGATTGGGAAAACAAAGTACCGGTAAACGTTTTTCTTGTATATAATGCAGGAAATCTAAAGTAAAACAGAACATTGAGAAACTAATCTCCAAGAGATTAATGTAAAAGTTTGAAAAGTAACAACGTCGGCGTTTTTACTCTCAGTCATTGATAATAATTTCACCTTCCCCTTGTATGTAGGCTCTGGCTCCGACATAGTAAGCCGTTTTTCCTGCCGTTCGAGCCTTCTGTATCTCGGGCCACAGTCTTAACCTTCTTTCACGATCACCTTTAGAGAAGTCCTCCTTGAACCTCAAGTTGTTGTCTCGTAGAAAGGATGAGTTTCGCGCTGCTTTCCAAACCGCGTTTCTGGCAGTACGGGTTGCAAACAGGATGATTGTGGCTCTGGGTCTAGCACCGCTGCCCCGCTGTAGTGCTCCTAGTCGGTGAACAATATCTACCAGCTCTGGAAGTTTTTCTCTTTCGCTGGGAAGCACTTGCTGACAGATCCGGATGACTTCGTGCTTTATGTTTTCATCAGGAACCTCGGGAATACCGGTAAGTTTCAGATTGCATCGCCTCGTGTATGACTCTAGCTCATCCAGTCTCCGCTGCATCTCTTTGACCGGCTGTTCAACTTGATCAACGCGTCTCTCCAGGCACGTCACTTTTCCTGATACAGTCTTTAACTCGGCAGCAATCCCCTCCACCTTTTCATTAAGGTTGGAGATTTTTTCCTCAAGTTTGTCTGAGCGTCGGTTGATCAGTTTAGAGATGTTTTCAAATCTTGCCACGAGATCGTCGTTAACATGGTAGCCTATCATTTTCTTAGCAGCAGGTGATTTGCAAGGTGTAACAGGTAATGGCGGAAACTCTTCCTCTGCCATGCTTAAAGTGTGCTCCTCAGGAGCGCCAGCATAGTCGTGCTCACTGGAAACAGCACGTGCGCTAGAGGTAACTCCGGTATCCTTAGCTTCTGTTCGATCAGAAGCCCCTCTCTTACGACCCATTTTCAGTCAAAGAAGGTGTCTAAGAGCTATAGATATAAATTATAATAGCGCTAGACGTATATATTTAGCCTATTACAACATATAAGGTTTAAGTTGGTGCACGAAACGAAGAGTGCGTCCGCTCAGGCTGCCATCTTGGCTCCTCCCTATTGTTGAGTCCTCATCGAGATTGAGGAGGAAGGGACCCCTGCCTTTTTTTTCTTTCTTTCCTTCTCTTTTTTTTTCTCCTTCCTTCCGCACGGCTTCATATTTGACAGCGTTAAAAAAAATAAAACGTATTTAAAATAAAGAGATAAACAGCATTAGAACAACAACAACAACAACAACCACCACTATAATAATAATTCACTCATTCATTGTTTTTTGAAAGGCCCTTCCAGGTCCTAAATAATAATAATAATATGAATATCATACCATACAATAACTTAAAATCGAATTTCACAAACTGCTGTATTTCTGCAATTCCAAAACGAGTGATCAAACGAGCCGGGTTCATCAGAGCAAAAACAATACTTCGTGTTAGTATAATTGTTATGTCTTTTCAAAGAACACTCGAGAAATGTGCTTGACGCGAGGGCACTTTACATTTTGACACGGATGAGTCGGGGTGGGACTCGTCATCAGCACCACCGCAGCATCACGCCGGTGTAGCTGTGCCAGCGACAGGCTTTCGGGTGACAGAGGCTTGTCCGTTTCTTTTTTTTCTCCATCTCATTTTTCTCAAGTGAATACATTGCAGATGATTTGTTGCGAGCGGCACGCCGGGTATCGCTGTTCCTATTTTAGTGAGAAGGTTGCTGGTTCGAGGCCAGCCGGGGCCCTTCCGAGAGCAACTTGCCCATTCTCGTGAGCGTGTTTTCTCCGGTTTACTCCACGAGAGCAGAAACATGCGTCGAGATCATTGAAGTGGCTCAATTCTAGTGCGTACCCCGCAATCTTCCCAAACGGCGCTGGAAACGTGCACCGGCACCATAAGCCTTTGACTCTGAAAAGGGAAGATGGATTTGGGAAACGCGAGAGCTGCTTCCTGGGTACCGATTGATGCAAAGGGCCACCGCTTTGACACCTCGTATGAGCGGATTACGATTGAAGGATACTCTTCTCTGCAAAGACACAGATCGCGTTCATTAATTTTCACAACGAATACAGACAATGAACGAACGAGGTAGTAAACGGGTAAACATTTATGGGCAACACTTTAGTTTTCCTCTTAGTGCGACTGATTTCTTGTTAAATTGAAAAAAATATAAGAAATGTTCAAAACACTTCAAAATGATCACTTCTACGACGGTCCCGAGAAAATCACAATATCCAATGTACGAATCATAGATGAAACACGTACAAAAAGTGAGCTAAGGTTGTTGTTTTCTTTATTTTCTTTTTTTATTTATTTATTTTTTTTTATTACATTTTTAACATTTTACCATAAACAATTTGTACATTTTACAAAAGCATCGAACCAAACGTGTGCTGGACACCAAATCTGCTCTCTTTCCGTTATTGGGCAGCCTGGCATCGCGTGCACTTTACCCGTATGTTGTTCTCTGAGTGAGTCTTGAGTGTGGCTTTTGGAGTGCGGTCGGCTCACATAAACACGCACATCTCTCGCTAACGTTGGCTGTGTGTTTCTGGCATTGTCCTGCTGACTGCGACGAGCAGAAGAAATCAACCCGTCAAAATGGACAACGCCACCGTGGGAATTTCACCAGGAGAATCTAAGGGAACAAGTAAAAGCAGACTCTGTTTAAAAGACAGCGCATGTCAAAGGCAGAACACCAACGCAATTTATTGGCCTTCACGAATTCACACAGACACGTCATCGCAGTCGCGGCATGAAGAGAGCCCTGTGCTTTTACTGACCCTGTAAGGCATTTCTACTAGGGAGAGAGAGAGAGAGAGAAATCACTGTCACAGCCTTCGTTTCTGCTGCTTTCTGAAAAAGAAACCTACACTTCACTCATTAGCATCTGTGGCCACGGACCTACAGGAAACCCACGGAAGAATGTGCAAGCTCCGCCTCAAGAACCCGCCCGCTAGCCTCGAACTAGTGACCTTTGGACGAAAAGCCACAGCGTTTGTGAAATATGTCGACTGTATCGAGTAGCGAATATGCGTCGAATTTTGTCACTGTAGTTTTAAATACATTTTATAATAGTTTATTATTATTATTTTATGTAGTTCTTCTTCTTTTACTTTCGGCTGTTCCCAGTTTCGGGGTCGCCACAGCGAATCATCCGTTTCCACCTAACTCTGTCCACAGTATCCACTACTCTTGCACCAACTCCCTTCATGTCCTCTTTCAGAACATCCATATATCTCATCTTTGGTCTTCCTCTTGACCTCTTGCCTGGCATCTCCATCTCCAGCATCCTTCTTCCAATATAACCACTATCCCTCCTCTGCACATGTCCAAACCATCTCAATCTGGCCTCTCTGACTTTGTCTCCCAAAACAACCCACCTGAGCTGTCCCTCTGATGTGCTCATTCCTAATCTTGTCCATCCTCGTCACTCCTAAACTGAACCTCAACATCCTCATCTCTGCTACTTCCAGCTCTGCCTCTTGTCTCTTCCTCACTGCCACAGTCTCCAACCCATACATCATAGCTGGTCTCACTACTGTTCTGTACACCTTTCCTTTGATTCTTGCTGACACTCTTCTGTCACACAACACCCCTGACACTTTTCTCCACCCACTCCAACCTGCCTGTACTCGTCTCTTCACCTCTTTCCACACTCCCGTCACACTGGACTATTGACCCCAAATACCTCCTGCACCTTCTTGACCTCATCCCACTGTAACCTCACTGTTCTATTTCCCTCCCTCTCGTTCAAACACATGTATTCTGTCTTTCTGCGACTGACTTTCATTCCTCTTCTTTCTAGAGCTGACCTCCAACTTTCCAGGTGTTCCTCCAGCTGCTCTCTGCTCTCACTACAAATCACAATGTCATCTGCAAACATCATTGTCCATGGAGATTCCTGCCTGACCTCATCTGTCAACCTGTCCATCACCATAGCAAATAAGAAGGGACTCAATGTTGATCCTTGATGTAGCCCCACCTCCACCTTAAACTCCTTTGTCTGACCTACAGCACATCTCACTGCTGTCTTACTTCTCTCATACATATCCTGAACTACTCTGGCGTACTTCTCTGCCACTCCTGACCTCCTCATACAGGACCATAGCTCTTCTCTTGGCACCCTGTCATACGCTTTTTCTAAATCCACAAAGACGCAGTGAAGCTCCTTCTGACCATCTCTGTACTTCTCCATTAACAATCTCAGAGCAAAAATTGCATCAGTAGTGCTCTTCCTGGGCATGAAGCCATGCTGCTGCTCACAAATATCCACCTCTCTTCTTAGCCTAGCTTCCACTACTCTTTCCCAAAGTTTCATTGTGTGGCTCATCAACTTTATACCTCTGTAGTTGTTACAACTCTGCACATCACCTTTGTTCTTAAAGATTGGCACTAGGACACTTCTCCATTCCTCAGGCATCTTCTCACTCTCTAAAATCCTGTTGAATAACCTAGACAGGAACTCCACTGCTGTCTCTCCTAGACACTTCCACACCTCCACTGGTATGTCATCTGGACCAACAGCCTTTCCACTCTTCATTCTCCCCAGAGCCTTCCTCACCTCATCCTTTCTAATCTTTTCAACTTCCTGCTCTACAGTATTCACCTCTTCCTCCCTTCTTTCCCTTTCATTCTCCTCATTCATCAACTCCTCAAAATACTCCTTCCATCTTCTCAGCACACTCTCCTCACTTGTTAGCACCTTTCCATCTCTATCTTTAATCACCCTTATCTGTTGTACATCTTTCCCATCTCTGTCTCTCTGTCTCGCTAATCTATACAATTCCTTCTCGCCTTCCCTAGTGTCTAACCTGGCATACAACACATCATATGCTTTCTGTTTGGCCTTTCCCACCTCCCTCTTCACTCTGCGCTGCGATTCCTTGTAGTCCTGTCTACTTTCTTCAGTCCTTTCAATGTCCCACTTCTTTTTAGCTAGCCTCTTCCTCTGGATGATGTCCTGTACTTCCTCATTCCACCATGTTTCCTTATCTTCTTTCCTCCTTTCAGCTGACACACCTAGCACCGTTCTCCCTGTCTCCCTGATCAATTCTGCTGTAGTTTCCCAGTCATCTGGAAGCTCTTCCTGACCACCCAAAGCCTGTCTCAGCTTCTGTCTGAATTCTTCACAATCTTCTTCCTTTTTCAACTTCCACCACTTGGTCTTCTTTTCAATCTTTCCTCTTCTCTTCTTCCTGAACACCAGAAACATCCTACACATCACCATCCGATGCTGTCTGGCTACACTCTCTCCTACCACTACTTTACAGTCTCTGATCTCTCTCAGATTGGCTCGTCTACAAAGGATGTAGTCTACCTGCGTACTCCTCCCTCCACTCTTGTAGGTAACTCTATGTTCCTCCCTCTTCTGGAAATAAGTATTAACTACAGCCATTTCCATCCTCTTGGCAAAGTCCACCACCATCTGTCCTTCTAGGTTCCTTTCCTTAGCACCGAACCTGCCCATCACCTCCTCATCACCTCTGTTGCCCTCGCCAACATGCCCATTAAAATCTGCTCCCACTACTACTCTCTCCCCTCTGGGAACACTCTCAATCACCTCATCCAACTCACTCCAAAATCTCTCCTTCTCTTCCAACTTACAGCCTACTTGTGGAGCATAACCACTCACTACATTCAACATCACCCCTTCAATTTCTAACTTCAAACTGATCACCCTGTCTGACACTCTTTTCACCTCTAAAACATTCCTCACAAACTCCTCCTTCAGGATCACTCCTACCCCATTTCTCTTCCTATCCACACCATAGTAAAACAGTTTGTATCCCCCTCCAATACTACGCGCTTTGCTACCCTTCCACCTGGTCTCCTGCACGCACAGAATATCTACCTTCCTTCTCTCCATCATGTCCGCCAGCTCCCTACCCTTCCCTGTCATTGTACCAACGTTAAGAGTCCCTATTCTTAGATCTATATATACTCCTGCCTTTCCTCTTCTCTTTCTGTCGACGAATCCTTCTCCCTCCTCTCCTTCTTCCGACAAACAGTAGTCCAATTTCCACCGGCACCCTGTAAGTCAACAGCACCGGAGGCGGTCGTTGTTAACCCGGGCCTCGACCGATCCGGTATGAAAATCGATTTGGTGACTCGCATTTTTGGTTTTTGGCATTTTTTTACGCCGGATGCCCTTCCTGACGCAACCCTCTCTATTTATCCGGGCTTGGGACCGGCACAGAAGTCACTGGCTTGCAACCCCTGTGGCTAGATTATTATTTTATGTAGTTATAAGTACATTTTAAGAAACCTTTTTTAAATTTGGTTTCTTGATGAGAGGCTTGATAACTGCTAACTTGAAAGGTTTAGGGACATGACCGAGGGATAGCGAGGAGTTAATGATATTAAGAATAGGCTCTCCAGCTGCAAGTAACACATCTTTTAGCAGTTCGGTGGGAATAGGATCTAACACACATGTTGTGGATTTGGTTTTATTTATAAGGCCGTACAGCTCTTCCTGTCCTATACTTGTAAAACACTGTAATTGTAACTGAGTAATTTCAGGTGAGACTGGAACACAGGATGCTGTCAGAGGTTGGACGTCAGAAATTGTGTTTCTTATATTTTCAATTCTTTCAGTGAAGAAATTCATAAAGTCTTCACTACTAAACTGAGATGGAATACTCTTTACAGATAACGGATTTGTTGTTAGTGTAGCCACTGTGTTAAAAAGGAACCTGCGATTGTTCTGATTGTTTTCTATCAGTTTGCTCAGGTGCTGAACCCTCGCAGCCTTTAGTGCCTGTCTGTAACTGAGCATACTGTCTCTGTATGCAAGTCTAAAAACCGCTCATTTATTTTTTTCTCCATTTCCTCTATAGAGTACGGGTTTCTCTCTTGAGGGCACGAGTATGGCTATTATACCATGGTGCAGGTATTATTTCTCTAACCTTTTTTAACCTGATGTCTAATGTGCTAGCGAGGGAGGTGCCTATCATGTTAGTTAATTCGTCTTGATCGTTCGGATTCCGGGGATAGTGGTTAGACAAATAGACAGATTGGGCAGGTTACTTATGAATCTGTCCTTAGTTGATGGAACAATAGTCCTACCGAGTCTATAACGTGGTGACACGCGACTAATCTGCTCTACTGGTAATGTGAACATGACGAGATAATGGTCTGTAAAATCATCAGACTGAGGAATAATGTTCATATCACTGACGTCTAATCCGTGGGATATTATTAAATCTAATGTGTGATTAAGACGATGAGGTGGTCTGGAAATGTTTTGTTGAACCCCACATGAATTTAGTAGGTCTATAAATGACAGTCCAAGGGCATCACCTGGTTCATCTACATGAATATTAAAATCTCCCACAAGCAGTAATTTATCGAAAGTGACCAAGAGATCGGAGAGAAATTGAGCAAAAACCGTTACTCACCCCTGGCCTTCTCTCTCTCTCTCTTTCTCTCTCTCTGCGGTTTTTGGAGCGCGTGCGCCCTCAGGTGGCGAACCTCTGAAAAGAAAAAAAAACACAAATACACACCATGAATCTTTTGATGTTGTTAAGCGTCGAGTTAACCACGAGCTTCAAATAAAAGACAAAAGCATTTCTTAGGCGAGTCAAACATGGACACATCAAATCTAAACAAACGTTTAACAGTCTGGCGTGACGAGCGTGACGACGCGACCTATAGGATTGAACTCATTTGCATAGGTCGCTGTTTGAGACAAACCTTGAATCCACTCCGTCGAGACAAGTTAACAAATGACCCGAGAGCTGCCGTCGACCGAGAAACGCTCTGCGTATTGGACCACATATATAAGACTCACGAAGTCTCAGCTGCTTGGGAGCGGGAAACTGCTCACCGATGTGTTTGAAGTCTAGGTGGATTGCGGTGAGGGAGGAGGAAGGGATCCTGCCTTTTTTTTTCTTTCTTTCCTTCTCTTTTTTTTTCTCCTTCCTTCCGCACGGCTTCATATTTGACAGCGTTAAATAAAATAAAAACGTATTTAAAATAAAGAGATAAACAGCATTAGAACAACAACAACAACCATCACTATAATAATAATTCACTCATTCATTGTTTTTTAAACACCCTTCCAGCTCTTAGAGCATGGATGCAGATTAAAGGCTGGAACATTTTGGAGTGGCCATCGCAGTCACCAGACTTAAATCCGATTGAGAACCTCTGGTGGGACTTAAAGAAAGCAGTTGCAGCGCGCAAGCCTAAGAATGTGACTGAACTGGAGGCTTCTGCCCATGAAGAATGGGCGAAGATACATGTAGATCTCTGCAAGACACTTGTGTCAAGCTATGCTTCACGTTTAAAAGCTGTTATAACTGGACAGGGTTGTTGTACTAAGTACTAAGATTGAATGTCACTTGGGGGTGAATAAAACTAATAATGATGTGAGCACAGAAAAGACATTTGTAGTTATTTCATTATAAAAGTTATGTTATATTTGTCTGATTTACAAGTGCCTCTTTGATTTTATTGTAAACAAGATGACTGAAATAATCAAAATCAATGTCAAACTGGCCAAAACACTCAATTTCAGTGGGGTAGAATAATTCTGAACACAACTGTAAATATCAGAATGCACTAACAATGGTTTTTCCATTACTCATTCTCAACTCAACTTTATTTATAGAGCACACCAGTTGGCCAAAGTGCTGTCCACAAATACAAAAGCATATAAAACACATGAAGATAAAAAACAATAAAAACATAGTAAAGACATAACACAGTAAAAGTCAACATCTCAGACTGAGTTAAAAGCCAGGAGAAAAAGTTTGTTTTCAAAGAGGATTTAAAAGCTACAAGAGAGTCAGCCTGCCTAATGTGCAGGGGCAGACTGTTCCATAGTCTGGGGGCAGCAACTGCAAAAGCGCGATCACCTCTAGATTTCCTCTTTGTTTGTGGGACTCTTAAAAGAGACTGATCTGCCGACCTTAGAGGGTGTGAGGGAATGTATGGCTGAAGCAGGTCGGACAAATACTGTGGGGCGAGGCCATTAAGACATTTAAAAACAAATAAAAGAATTTTAAAATCAATCCCAAAATGCACCGGTAGCCAATGCATAGAAGCTAAAATGGGAGTGATGTGCCCAAATTTTTTGGTACCTGTTAAAAGTCGGGCTGCAGCATTTTGAATTAATTGCAGACGAGACAGCAGCTTCTGGCTGAGCCCAACATAAAGTGCATTACAGTAGTCAAGTCTACATGAAATAAAAGCATGGATTAAAATCTCAAAATGATGTCTTGATAAAAATGGCTTGACTTTGGCTAGTTGTCGTAAATGGTAAAAACTGGACTTGACAATTGATTTGATCTGCACATCGAATTTCAGATCACTGTCCATTTTTACCCCCAGATTTCGTCCTTGTTCAACAATAAAGTCATCTCAACTAAACACCAATACATATTAAAATGCATGAACCCACATTGATGACCCTTTTCTCTTCCATGATTAGAAAACTTCCCATATCTACGCAATCTTAATTCACCACAAACCAACTGTCAATTCAAACCACACATTATCTACAACAATTTCATCAAAGCTATAACTAAAAAAATCTCTTTTTACCAAAATGACATTAAAACCCTGGTGTACAAATTATGTGCCATTTAGAACCCATTAAAACCGTCTTAATAAATTAGCAACTCACATCAAAGACTGTTGCTAAATAGACCAGTATAATCATGTGGAAATGATGACCCGAAGAAATTACATAGGTGTAAAGTTTTTTTTTATTTCATGGATCCATAAAGAAGTCAACTAAGTACTTTTTTCCCTCCTTTAACAAACTTTTTTAATTAAAAACACAGTTTTGAGTATCCATCCTCGCCTCGAACTTGTATAATATACGAAGGCTTCTCAGTCGGAAACCCACAACTGCAAATAAGAAACAGAAAAAATATTTTTAATATAAAATGAACAAACTACAGACCAACTCACTTTAATCAACTCGCGGTATGCTTAATGAAAAAAAAACCCTCGCAAAAAACGTCCCCGAAAACTTCCGTCAACCGTGACGTCATGCGCGTTCACGCAGAGAGGGGAGTCAGAATCTGCCGCGGAGTTGAAAAATGGCACAACACCGCCATCAACAGGATGGTTCTCAGTGGTTTTGAAGTTTTGTTCATAAATTAGATTTGGAAAGGAGTGACTGGTAAAGAATAGTTTGAAATCTGGCTCACGGTAAACGCTGAGAAAATCTCTGAAAGGAATGAGAACTAATAGAACTGAACAGACACAGTTATTAATGCATTTGATAAATCATACATTTGGTATCTACAAAAACATGGAGTCATGAAATCACATTTCATCATTTCATCAACAGAAATCATGCGCTATACTTCCAAAGTTTAGTTTGATCCATAGTTCTTAAGAACCGGGAAACGAGCAAATATTCCGTGGCAAAGTGCTAAGTCAAAATACAGATCATGTGATGCCAGCGCATCATTTTGAGCAGTTTTATTGTGTTAAAAGGCATCTCAGAAAGAGAATAAAATAATCTGAAATCATGGCTACACTTCCGAAGTGTAGATTGATCCATAGTTCTCAAGAACCGGAAAAAGAGCAAATATTCGTCAAAAAGTGCCATGTCAAAATACAGATCATGTGATGCCAGCGCATCATTTTGAGCAGTTTTATTGTGTTAAAAGGCATCTCAGAAAGAGAATAAAATAATCTGAAATCATGCGCTACACTTCCGAAGTGTAGATTGATCCATAGTTCTCAAGAACCGGAAAAAGAGCAAATATTCCGTCAAAAAGTGCCATGTCAAAATACAGATCATGTGATGCCAGCGCATCATTTTGAGCAGTTTTATTGTGTTAAAAGGCATCTCAGAAAGAGAATAAAACAATCTGAAATCATGCGCTACACTTCCGAAGTGTAGATTGATCCATAGTTCTCAAGAACCGGAAAAAGAGCAAATATTCCGTCAAAAAGTGCCATGTCAAAATACAGATCATGTGATGCCAGCGCATCATTTTGAGCAGTTTTATTGTGTTAAAAGGCATCTCAGAAAGAGAATAAAATAATCTGAAATCATGCGCTACACTTCCGAAGTGTAGATTGATCCATAGTTCTCAAGAACCGGAAAAAGAGCAAATATTCCGTCAAAAAGTGCCATGTCAAAATACAGATCATGTGATGCCAGCGCATCATTTTGAGCAGTTTTATTGTGTTAAAAGGCATCTCAGAAAGAGAATAAAATAATCTGAAATCATGCGCTACACTTCCGAAGTGTAGATTGATCCATAGTTCTCAAGAACCGGAAAAAGAGCAAATATTCCGTCAAAAAGTGCCATGTCAAAATACAGATCATGTGATGCCAGCGCATCATTTTGAGCAGTTTTATTGTGTTAAAAGGCATCTCAGAAAGAGAATAAAATAATCTGAAATCATGCGCTACACTTCCGAAGTGTAGATTGATCCATAGTTCTCAAGAACCGGAAAAAGAGCAAATATTCCGTCAAAAAGTGCCATGTCAAAATACAGATCATGTGATGCCAGCGCATCATTTTGAGCAGTTTTATTGTGTTAAAAGGCATCTCAGAAAGAGAATAAAATAATCTGAAATCATGCGCTACACTTCCGAAGTGTAGATTGATCCATAGTTCTCAAGAACCGGAAAAAGAGCAAATATTCCGTCAAAAAGTGCCATGTCAAAATACAGATCATGTGATGCCAGCGCATCATTTTGAGCAGTTTTATTGTGTTAAAAGGCATCTCAGAAAGAGAATAAAATAATCTGAAATCATGCGCTACACTTCCGAAGTGTAGATTGATCCATAGTTCTCAAGAACCGGAAAAAGAGCAAATATTCCGTCAAAAAGTGCCATGTCAAAATACAGATCATGTGATGCCAGCGCATCATTTTGAGCAGTTTTATTGTGTTAAAAGGCATCTCAGAAAGAGAATAAAATAATCTGAAATCATGCGCTACACTTCCGAAGTGTAGATTGATCCATAGTTCTCAAGAACCGGAAAAAGAGCAAATATTCCGTCAAAAAGTGCCATGTCAAAATACAGATCATGTGATGCCAGCGCATCATTTTGAGCAGTTTTATTGTGTTAAAAGGCATCTCAGAAAGAGAATAAAATAATCTGAAATCATGCGCTACACTTCCGAAGTGTAGATTGATCCATACACTGTAAAAAAAAACCCCGTAGTTTTTACAGGGAAACGCTGGCAGCTGTGGTTACCAGGGAATTCCTGTAAAAAATACTGCAGCACTGTAGATAACTTTACGGACACATAATGTAAACTGATTTACAGGGAATGAAATCACAGTTGAATCACATTAAAAACTTGTTAAATTTACAAAAAAACCCTGTAAATTTATGTAGAAATCAGTTTTGAAAATACAACTATTTATTGTATTTTTTACATGTAATAATTGCTTTTTGTGCATCTATAAACGATATAATTAACAGGGAAAAATCCAACCAAAAAAATATTTTAATTGTTAAAAGAACAGTAAAACTTTGTATTTTAAATGGAGATGTTATGTATATTATACATAAAATATAAGCATTATACTCTGTACTTTTATGTTTTAATAATGAAGTTATTGTGGTAATCCTTGACAAAAGACATGAGAGCAAAATATAACATGACACGTTTATTAAACTGCCACAAAGTAGAATAAGCAATATACGTAAATAAAAAGAACATTTTCTCAAACAAACAGAAAAAAGTTTAAACCTTTTTGACTTAAAAAAAAGTATATTCTGCTTTAATAAACACAATACTCATTGTGGAGGTATTTCAGTAAAAAAGAACAGCTCCTCTTTAGCAGAGTTTAACAAAGTTTGTAAACCTTTGTAACTTAAAAAAATTGTGTATGTGTGTATAGTTATGGAATGAATTCAGTGCATAAATGGTTTACAAATGTAAATTAGGTTTTGTAAATTCAAAAAAAAAAAAAAAACTCAAAAAAGTACCTGCACAAGGTGTTTGTGCACAAAATTTGAATTCAGTTTCAAAAATGATTGTACACAGCCATATTTTTAACTACTAAACCATTGTTTAATATACGAATGTTATTTCATGCATTTGTGGATTAAATTTTAATGTTGTGTATTTTACTTTGTCCGTGACAAAAGTTTCAGACGTGCATCAGCCAATCAAGTGCCTCTGTGACTGATGACTTGACAGGAGCCAACAGCCTATCATGTTCCTCTGTGATGGAAGATTGACGGGAGCAACTTAAGCTAAACGCTAAAAAAGCTAAAGGTTTTTTTTTTTTTAAATAAGATTGGCTTTTGCTCCTGTCAGTCATTCGTCACAGAGGAACGTGATTGGCTGATGGCTCATGTCAGTCATCTGTCACAGAGGAACGTTGATTGGCTGATGCACGTGTGGAAATTTTTCTCATGGACGATGGAAAATAAGTGTAAATATCTGTGCACAACAGCAGCAGCAGAATTAGACAGAAAATTGTGCAGGTTTGAATCAACAAATGCATAAATTAACATTTGTACATGAAACAATGGTTTTATAGTTGAAAATATGGCTGTGTACAATCACTTTTGAAACTGAATTAGAATTTTGTGCACAACCACCTTTGAGCTGGTACTATTTTTTTACAATGTTTTTTACAAATCACAAAACCTAATTTACATTTGTAAACCATTTATGCACTGAATTCATTCCATATATAATTCTTTAATAAACAAAACTCTGTGTAGAGTTAACCAAGTGAAAATTAACTATACCTCTTCCCAAACAAAGAAAAAGGTTGTGCATCTTTAACACTTTTTTTAGGGTATAGTTAATTTTCACCTGATTAAATGCACAATGTGTTCTAATAAACCTAATAGCTTGTAGTTAACAGAAAGTCCATATTTTGGCTTAACGCCACTCATGATCAGAGAGATCCTGTATCAGTGTGAGGACTCCAGGGTTCACGTTGAGACGACGCTTGGAATTTTTGTTTTCTACTTTGGTTCCCTTTTCTGGATTAATTGAGAAAAAGCACCTGTAGAACAAAAGCATTTAAAGCATTTAAACATTTGAATTGACCAGATATTAATAAATAAATTCTTTAAAAGTTGAGACAGTCCGGTTAGGTTAATTGAAAAATCTAAATTCCCCTTAGTTTTGAATGTTGCCCTTTGATGGACTGGCCACCTGTCCAGAGTGTACCCCTGCTTCACGCCGGCAGACCACCCATTCAAGTTTGAATTTAGACCTGGACCTCTGAGCTGGACTGCAGGCCTCAGAGAAGCGGGTGTGAGAAATGAGTGAGCCGTGTTTACTCACCTTTGAAGAAACTCCAGAGTTGATGCAAGCTCAGATGGGTAATGAATATTAAAACAGTAGTAGCTCCCAAACATGAGGCACAATGCAGAAATGAAGGTGGAGATGTTTGTGTTGACAAGGTTCCGATCCAGACTCAGCATGTATCTTGTCGAAGAATAGCAGGACTGTCCTATGAACAAATAATTCAACAAGTTATTGTAATAAGTCCAGACCTACATGACAAATTCTATAAACATTGCAATTAAAAAATATGAAACTTATCTCATTAGAAGACTGAGAAGTGATATGAACACTTACCACAGACAATGACAACTGGTGTCAGAGGCACTTGTTCGAGTTGGACCTCTTCTGCCAAACATGTATCGTCTACATGAAAGAACATGAACTCCTCCTTCTCATTAAAGTAGCTGAGCAGAAGCAGGATCATCTCTATCACATCATCCGAACAGCCACTCTGCATTCCCCGCATCCTCTGAAGCCTTGCGTAATTTTGGAGTAATTTCTTGTTCTTGTTGACACAAACTGTGGTCATGTAGTCAAGAAGCCTTTTTCCTTTTAAATCCAAATTTCGTGAGAATGTCTCTTTCAGGTCAACCCCAGTGAGTTCCATGAAGTGGACTGGCATGCCAAGTTCATCAAACAAAAAGGGCCACTCCTCTCTAAGACATTTGATACTTTTTCCCTGGTTGACATGCTGACGCTGTGTGTAAAATGTGGACTTCATTAAATGTTTAACCTCCTTTGGATTGGCATTAGAATGTGTGAAAATCACCTTGAGGTTTTCCATCTTTTGCTGCTGGCTCTCTTGAGTTTCTTCAAGGGGCAGAAACTTTACATTCCATTTAATGCATCCATAAGTGTCCTGCATTGCTGCTCTCTCTTCTACTGGAATCTCGTCTGTTTGGTCCGAGTCATCAGTCTGAGGTTTTCTCTTTCTTATTTTGGGTGTTGAAGTGCGCCTCACATTTTCAATCCTATTTTGCAACTGTTTGACAAGGGAATGGTAGCCAGTTCCAATAATATCACCCTCTATCACATCTTGAAGAGAATGGGGATATTTTGCCACCATTTTTGTAGCAACGGCTGTTGAATGCTTTTTGCCCACATGAGGGCATTTTTGTAGCATCTCAGTCACAACAATCCGAACCATTTGCCTCCTAAGTTTTGGACGAGGTCTTTTCCCCCTCTCTAAAGCCTGCATCAGTTCCTCAGGAAATTTACTCCATGGAATTTCAAAGTTGAAGTCCCACTGTGTGTTAGGTTCTGGGCTGCTAGAGGAGCTTGACGATGAACTTTGCAGTGAAACAGAGAGTGAATGGGTGAGTGAGGTTTTCACAGATGATGGTGGACTGTTCTCTGGAGTGAGGTCTTTAGATGGGGGAAAAAAATAAGATTGTTCACACTAAAATATTTCACAATTTTCATGTATACTTTTGAATTTGAATAGTTACTTACATTTCTGTTTCCAAGCCGAAAGAAGCTTTCTGGCTTCTACAGGTCTTAATGCTGTCATCAAATCAGCCTCCGTTACGAAGCGTAGATCGTCATATGTCTCAACTCCAATGGACTGCAGGTGCTCTTCCAGGATGTTTTTATTTACTGCTTGTAGTTGTGGTAGGACTTCCATGATTGCGACGTGTAAGAAGCTTTGCTCTGAGTCAGTCATATTTGCACATAACACAAAATGGTTCCTTCAATCAAAACAGAAAATATATACAGTACATACGGAGCAGGAACATACATCAAGTAACAGATTAATGACAAATAATTTACATTAAGGAGAGGGCTTCAATTGCACCATTTTTCCACAATACTGTGTTTCAGTGGAATGACTTGGTATCCATCAAGAATGTAAGATACCAATGGATAGAAATCAGGCAGGTCATTAATGTTAATGCATTGTAACCCAATACTGCCCTTTGTCACAGAATACATATGATATTCAGAGAGGAAGGTGCCTTTGTGGATATCCATCAAAATGTACACAGATGTGTCATTATGGATCAATATGAGTAGAATTTCACCAAACTCCATATTCTCATCATTTCTATACACAAGAAACTGTCCTTTTTTATATGCAGTGCCCTTATACTGAATGTCTGTGGTAACTGTGCTGTTGCTTTCTGAAAATGCAAATCTCCAGAGTGCATGTTTAATAGCAGCACTGTACAGGTTGGGATAAAATGCACAGCTGTCCTTCACTTGCAGTAGTTTACTGCATTCCTGCCCAGCTAAAAGATATGCCTGATACATCTGATGACGTTCTGACAAAGTTTGACAAATGTTTTTGAAGTTTTTCAAGTGTCTTGCACATCTTTTAAAATAACTGTGCTTACTTTCAAACCTAAGCGTCCATAACCTAATCAATGGACCAAACTTTAAGATGAGTGCTGAATAATGCCGCAAATAGTGGTGTTTGGGTTTCAGCTGCACTTAAGGAAACAACATCTTTCTCAACTCCAAATATTCTTGGATCAAACTGTCAAGATATGCTATCTGGGACAGGGAAATGTTTTGAGCACAAATAAGATCCACAATGTCTTTTAGCTGGAGAGCTAACTGCCATACTTCATCCTCATGATTTTGCACTTTGTCACCAATCAAAACTGGTAGCAATCTCAAAAGGTTCCAGTTTTGAACAGCTTGTCCTGATAACTTGGATCCTTCCTGATTGACAGTACATGGCTTTGTGAGTGCATCCGATCCTTTGTATTTTAACTGTTTGATGCGCCTGTTTAAGAGTGAGTAGGTGAACCACTTTTTTTTTTAATAATGTTCTTCAGGTACAATGTTAGATCATATGACAATACACCTTCAAAGAGGTCATGCCCTAAACAGGGTGGGAGACCAGGCTGGGATACTTGAAAAGACTCAAGGGCATTAAAGATAGAGTTTGCTTTAATCCCTCTAACAGCTTGGACATTTTCAGCCTGGAGCTCAGCAACAGCTGTGTCATATGTTTCTGGGGTGCGTAGAGGAGCAGAGGCATTCGGATCTGCCAAAAACTCACTTCTTGTGGTTTCACAGAACCTGCAAAAATATTCAGAGCGGCTGAAGTTCTCTGTAAACCCACCAATGCAATGAGAACCCAAATTATCCCCAGCAATGCAGTAAAGACCCCCTTTTACTGTTTGGCCATCTACATGTATTCCATCTGTCTCCAAGGATTTCAGATCTGCCAACAACTCTGAGAAAACTTTGGCTACTCCAAACCGCCTAAAGTCATCTTCAACACATAACAAGACTAAAAACATATTATCAGTATTTGAACGCAAATAAATGGGCAAATTTGCTAATGACACATAGACTGCAAGAACTTTGTGCATCTTTTTAGCAGAACCCAGGGGATTTACAATTTCAAAAGAATCTTGGTACAAGATCAGTTTCAGGCTTTCAGGGTTTTCATTGAAAAACTTGTGACTTTTGAAAATTTGTCCATCACATAAATCTGTAAAAACATTTACATCAGGATCCCCAAACTGTTGTGACAGTGTATTCCTGCCTAGAGGTGACTTTAAAAAGCTCTTCAGAGTTTCTGATACTGGTACGTAGTAAGCAAATTTTTGCGTCATGTTTTCATCCATTCCCAGTGCCACTTTTTGGGGTTCTGTGTAATTACACATTTTTGTGAATGTCTGATTTCTAGAGTACGTGGTTCTTAGTTGTCCCTGATGACAAGTGGAGAACAAATCTGACTCTTTAATGCAGTCACAGATTTTAGAGACTGCTTCATCTGATAGGCTCATTTCATTTTTTAAAAAAGAACTTAATTTAGTTATTGTATAGGCTTGACCTAACTCATGCACATTCTGCATTTCCTCAACAATAGTCTGTATAGTTGACGCAGGAATTAACAGCTGTCCCTGCAGTTTAAGGTAAAAGAGACACATATTTCTGAAATAAGACTGACTGTCACTCTCTGGCACGTCACTGGATACACTCGTTGTTGGCATATCTTCGTATGTGTTTTCTGAATCATCTGTACTGGTATTGTCATCTGGAGGCTGAGGGTGAGTTTCCCTGTACATGTTGTCGATACCATCTGGGGAGCATGCTTTATGCTTTCTACACATGTGAGATGTAAATGACGACTTTTTAGTAAACACGTGTTTACAACCACTTACTGGACATAACACAGGCCTTCCCTCCCCAATATGCACATTTAAGTGACACACAAGCTCTTTCACCGTGTGAAAACGGCGGGCACATAGTGAAACTGCACATTTTAAATCTCCAACAACAGCTATAGGAGCAGCTTGTGGCGCATTGTGCACACGATAAAAATGGCCCTTGAAAGCTGAGTATGTGCAAAACGTTTGACTACAGTTGGCGCCAACGCATTTAAAAAGACAACGGGGCTCATTTCTATGCACTTTACAATGCAGTACATAATTTTTTAATGTATCCAATTTCTTTTTACAAAAGACACATGTGATCATTTTTGTGATTTCAAGCGTTTGCCTATTTTTCTCTTAATTAACGTAACCGTGTGCTTTCGAAAACATTTGGTTAAACACAGTGAAACTTACCGTGTAAACTTGTAATCCTCCAAATAAACAGAAACAGACCATCTAAAACGTCTTTAAGTTTAAAACTTCCCGATGTAGCGAAGGCGTCTGCAGGTGCAGCGACAGTTTTGGCGCCTCGTCTGGAACGCTCGTTGACGTTCATTGACGTCAGACGCAGGTGAGCGTCCCCAGCTCCTCACAACTTCCAATTAGAGACGAGATTGTGTGCAATCTATGAAATTCAAACTCGTAGACTCAGTTAGTGGCAATTTCTGGCAAAGCAATGAGAAGAACGCATTAGAGGAGGCACTGTTGTTTTGCTTGTAAAAAAAAGATTTGTTTCGTAAACTTTTAACATTTTAAAAGAACATTGTAATTATTGGGGGTTGATAGAGACCGGGGATCCCCTCCTTGGGGCTTTTGGAAGGGATTTCCAGTGACTGGAAAAGTTTAGTTTTTACGTTGGTGTCAAATAGCATAAAAACAATTTTTTATACACAATGTACAACAAAAAATATTATTAATGGTTTAGATCATATTTTTATACATAAATACAGACAGACAACATATCAGGTTCACAATTGAATTTGGGTAAAACTTACCACAGTGAGCATCAATCATGTTAAAAAGTACAGCACAAACTTGTAAAATGACTTATCATAGGTTTTATTTAAGAACAGACTAAAACTTTAGTTTACACTATATTTGCATGTCAAATGCACAAAGATGTTTTGTTATAAGTAGTACAGCATTTCTCTGTTTTATTTAACCAATCTATGTAGTTTTAACAAATAAATTTGATTAAAATTGCAGATTGTTGCTGTAAATATAACAAATAGTTCTGTTTCCCAGTTTACAAAAGTTTGCTGTGAATTAAACAAAAAAATATATTTTTTGGATTTACCATACTTTTTTGTAGGAATTTTACATTGTTTTCCTGTAAATATCACAGTCATTTTTTACAGTGTAGTTCTCAAGAACCGGAAAAAGAGCAAATATTCCGTCAAAAAGTGCCATGTCAAAATACAGATCATGTGATGCCAGCGCATCATTTTGAGCAGTTTTATTGTGTTAAAAGGCATCTCAGAAAGAGAATAAAATAATCTGAAATCATGCGCTACACTTCCGAAGTGTAGATTGATCCATAGTTCTCAAGAACCGGAAAAAGAGCAAATATTCCGTCAAAAAGTGCCATGTCAAAATACAGATCATGTGATGCCAGCGCATCATTTTGAGCAGTTTTATTGTGTTAAAAGGCATCTCAGAAAGAGAATAAAATAATCTGAAATCATGCGCTACACTTCCGAAGTGTAGATTGATCCATAGTTCTCAAGAACCGGAAAAAGAGCAAATATTCCGTAAAAGTGCCATGTCAAAATACAGATCATGTGATGCCAGCGCATCATTTTGAGCAGTTTTATTGTGTTAAAAGGCATCTCAGAAAGAGAATAAAATAATCTGAAATCATGCGCTACACTTCCGAAGTGTAGATTGATCCATAGTTCTCAAGAACCGGAAAAAGAGCAAATATTCCGTCAAAAAGTGCCATGTCAAAATACAGATCATGTGATGCCAGCGCATCATTTTGAGCAGTTTTATTGTGTTAAAAGGCATCTCAGAAAGAGAATAAAATAATCTGAAATCATGCGCTACACTTCCGAAGTGTAGATTGATCCATAGTTCTCAAGAACCGGAAAAAGAGCAAATATTCCGTCAAAAAGTGCCATGTCAAAATACAGATCATGTGATGCCAGCGCATCATTTTGAGCAGTTTTTTGTGTTAAAAGGCATCTCAGAAAGAGAATAAAATAATCTGAAATCATGCGCTACACTTCCGAAGTGTAGATTGATCCATAGTTCTCAAGAACCGGAAAAAGAGCAAATATTCCGTCAAAAAGTGCCATGTCAAAATACAGATCATGTGATGCCAGCGCATCATTTTGAGCAGTTTTATTGTGTTAAAAGGCATCTCAGAAAGAGAATAAAATAATCTGAAATCATGCGCTACACTTCCGAAGTGTAGATTGATCCATAGTTCTCAAGAACCGGAAAAAGAGCAAATATTCCGTTAAAAAGTGCCATGTCAAAATACAGATCATGTGATGCCAGCGCATCATTTTGAGCAGTTTTATTGTGTTAAAAGGCATCTCAGAAAGAGAATAAAATAATCTGAATCATGCGCTACACTTCCGAAGTGTAGATTGATCCATAGTTCTCAAGAACCGGAAAAAGAGCAAATATTCCGTCAAAAAGTGCCATGTCAAAATACAGATCATGTGATGCCAGCGCATCATTTTGAGCAGTTTTATTGTGTTAAAAGGCATCTCAGAAAGAGAATAAAATAATCTGAAATCATGCGCTACACTTCCGAAGTGTAGATTGATCCATAGTTCTCAAGAACCGGAAAAAGAGCAAATATTCCGTCAAAAAGTGCCATGTCAAAATACAGATCATGTGATGCCAGCGCATCATTTTGAGCAGTTTTATTGTGTTAAAAGGCATCTCAGAAAGAGAATAAAATAATCTGAAATCATGCGCTACACTTCCGAAGTGTAGATTGATCCATAGTTCTCAAGAACCGGAAAAAGAGCAAATATTCCGTCAAAAAGTGCCATGTCAAAATACAGATCATGTGATGCCAGCGCATCATTTTGAGCAGTTTTATTGTGTTAAAAGGCATCTCAGAAAGAGAATAAAATAATCTGAAATCATGCGCTACACTTCCGAAGTGTAGATTGATCCATAGTTCTCAAGAACCGGAAAAAGAGCAAATATTCCGTCAAAAAGTGCCATGTCAAAATACAGATCATGTGATGCCAGCGCATCATTTTGAGCAGTTTTATTGTGTTAAAAGGCATCTCAGAAAGAGAATAAAATAATCTGAAATCATGCGCTACACTTCCGAAGTGTAGATTGATCCATAGTTCTCAAGAACCGGAAAAAGAGCAAATATTCCGTCAAAAAGTGCCATGTCAAAATACAGATCATGTGATGCCAGCGCATCATTTTGAGCAGTTTTATTGTGTTAAAAGGCATCTCAGAAAGAGAATAAAATAATCTGAAATCATGCGCTACACTTCCGAAGTGTAGATTGATCCATAGTTCTCAAGAACCGGAAAAAGAGCAAATATTCCGTCAAAAAGTGCCATGTCAAAATACAGATCATGTGATGCCAGCGCATCATTTTGAGCAGTTTTATTGTGTTAAAAGGCATCTCAGCACGAGAATACAATAATCTGAAATCATGCGCTACACTTCCGAAGTGTAGATTGATCCATAGTTCTCAAGAACCGGAAAAAGAGCGTATATTCCGTCAAAAAGTGCCATGTCAAAATACAGATCATGTGATGCCAGCGCATCATTTTGAGCAGGTTTATTGTGTTTAAAGGCATCTCAGAAAGAGAATAAAATAATCTGAAATCATGCGCTACACTTCCGAAGTGTAGATTGATCCATAGTTCTCAAGAACCCGAAAAAAGAGCAAATATTCCGTTAAAAAGTGCCATGTCAAAATACAGATCATGTGATGGCAGCGCATCATTTTGAGCAGTTTTATTGTGTTAAAAGGCATCTCAGAAAGAGAATAAAATAATCTGAAATCATGCGCTACACTACTGAAGTGTAGATTGATCCATAGTTCTCAAGAACCGGAAAAAGAGCAAATATTCAGTCAAAAAGTGCCACGTCAAAATACAGATCATGTGATGCCAGCGCATCATTTTGAGCAGTTTTATTGTGTTAAAAGGCACCTCTGAAAGAGAATAAAATAATCTGAAATCATGCGCTACACTTCCGAAGTGTAGATTGATCCATAGTTCTCAAGAACGGGGAAAAGAGCAAATATTCCGTCAAAAAGTGCCATGTCCAAATACAGATCATGTGATGCCAGCGCATCATTTTGAGCAGATTTATTGTGTCAAAAAGGCATCTCAGAAAGAGAATAAAATAATCTGAAATCATGCGCTACACTTCCGAAGTGTAGATTGATCCATAGTTCTCAAGAATCGCAAAAAGAGCAAATATTCCGTCAAAAAGTGCCATGTCAAAATACAGATCATGTGATGCCAGCGCATCATTTTGAGCAGTTTTATTGTGTTAAAGGCATCTCAGAAAAAGAATAAAATAATCTGAAATCATGCGCTACACTTCCGAAGTGTAGATTGATCCATAGTTCTCAAGAACCGGAAAAAGAGCAAATATTCCGTTAAAAAGTGCCATGTCAAAATACAGATCATGTGATGCAAGCGCATCATTTTGAGCAGTTTTATTTTTTAAAAGGCATCTCAGAAAGAGAATAAAATAATCTGAAATCATGCGCTACACTTCCGAAGTGTAGATTGATCCATAGTTCTCAAGAACCGGAAAAAGAGCAAATATTCAGTCAAAAAGTGCCATGTCAAAATACAGATCATGTGATGCCAGTGCATCATTTTGAGCAGTTTTATTGTGTTAAAAGGCATCTCAGAAAGAGAATAAAATAATCTGAAATCATGCGCTACACTTCGGAGGTGTAGATTGATCCATAGTTCTCAAGAACCGGAAAAAGAGCAAATATTCCGTTAAAAAGTGCCATGTCAAAATACAGATCATGTGATGCAAGCGCATCATTTTGAACAGTTTTATTGTGTTAAAAGGCATCTCAGAAAGAGAATAAAATAATCTGAAATCATGCGCTATACTTCGGAAGTGTAGATTGATCCATAGTTCTCAAGAACCGGAAAAAGAGCAAATATTCCGTCAAAATTTGCCATGTCAAAATACAGATCATGTGATGCCAGCGCATCATTTTGAGCAGTTTTATTGTGTTAAAAGGCATCTCAGAAAGAAAATAAAATAATCTGAAATCATGCGCTACACTTTAGATGTTAAGTTTGATGCATAGTTCTCAAGAACCGGAAGAGCAAATATTCCGTCAAAAAGTGCCATGTCAAAATACAGATCATGTGATGCCAGCGCGTCATTTTGAGCAGTTTTATTGTGTTAAAAGGCATCTCAGAAAGAGAATAAAATAATCTGAAATCATGCGCTACACTTCCCCAGTGTAGATTGATCCATAGTTCTCAAGAACCGGAAAAAGAGCAAATATTCCGTTAAAAAGTGATATGTCAAAATACAGATCATGTGATGCCAGCGCATCATTTTGAGCAGTTTTATTGTGTTAAAAGGCATCTCAGAAAGAGAATAAAATAATCTGAAATCATGCGCTACACTTACGAAGTGTAAATTGATCCATAGTTCTCAAGAACCGGAAAAAGAGCAAATATTCCGTCAAAAAGTGCCATGTCAAAATACAGATCATGTGATTGCCAGCGCATCATTTTGAGCAGTTTTATTGTGTTAAAAGGCATCTCAGAAAGAGAATAAAATAATCTGAAATCATGCGCTACACTTCCGAAGTGTAGATTGATCCATAGTTCTCAAGAACCGGAAAAAGAGCAAATATTCCGTCAAAAGGTGCCATGTCAAAATACAGATCATGTGATGCCAGCGCATCATTTTGAGCAGTTTTTATTGTGTTAAAAGGCATCTCAGAAAGAGAATAAAATAATCTGAAATCATGCGCTACACTTCCGAAGTGTAGATTGATCCATAGTTCTCCAGAACCGGAAAAAGAGCAAATATTCCGTTAAAAAGTGCCATGTCAAAATACAGATCATATGATGCCAGCGCATCATTTTGAGCAGTTTTATTGTGTTAAAAGGCATCTCAGAAAGAGAATAACATAATCTGAAATCATGCGCTACACTTCCGAAGTGTAGGTTGATCCATAATTCTCAAGAACCGGAAAAAGAGCAAATATTCCGTCAAAAAGTGCCATGTCAAAATACCGTTCATGTGATGCCAGCGCATCATTTTGAGCAGTTTTATTGTGTTAAAAGGCATCTCAGAAGAGAATAAAATAATCTGAAATCATGCGCTACACTTCCGAAGTGTAGATTGATCCATAGTTCTCAAGAACCGGAAAAAGAGCAAATATTCCGTTAAAAAGTGCCATGTCCAAATACAGATCATGTGATGCCAGCGCATCATTTTGAGCAGTTTTATTGTGTAAAAAAGCATCTCAGAAAGAGAATAAAATCATCTGAAATCATGCGCTCCACTTCTGAAGTGTACATTGATCCATAGTTCTCAAGCACCGGAAACAGAGCAAATATTCCGTCAAAAAGTGCCATGTCAAAATACAGATCATGTGATGCCAGCGCATCATTGTGAACAGTTTTATTGTGTTAAAAGGCATCTCAGAAAGAGAATAAAAAAATCTGAAATCATGCGCTACACTTCCGAAGTGTAGATTGATCCATAGTTCTCAAGAAACGGAAAAAAGAGCAAATATTCCGTTAAAAAGTGCCATGTCAAAATACAGATCATGTGATGCCAGCGCATCATTTAGAGCAGTTTTATTGTGTTAAAAGGCATCTCAGAAAGAGAATAAAATAATCTGAAATCGTGCGCTACACTTCCGAAGTGTAGATTGATCCATAGTTCTCAAGAACCGGAAAAAGAGCAAATATTCCGGTCAAAAGTGCCATGTCAAAATACAGATCATGTGATGCCAGCGCATCATTTTGAGCAGTTTTATTGTGTTAAAAGGCATCTTAGAGAGAGAATAAAGTCATCTGAAATCATGCGCTACACTTCCGAAGTGTAGATTGATCCATAGTTCTCAAGAACCGGAAAAAGAGCAAATATTCCGTCAAAAAGTGCCATGTCAAAATACAGATCATGTGATGCCAGTATTCATTTTGAGCAGTTTTATTGTGTTAAAAGGCATCTCAGAAAGAGAATAAAATAATCTGAAATCATGCGCTACACTTCCGAAGTGTAGATTGATCCATAGTTCTCAAGAAAAGAAAAAAGAGCAAATATTCCGTCAAAAAGTGCCATGTCAAAATACAGATCATGTGATGCCAACGCATCATTTTGAGCAGTTTCATTGTGTTAAAAGGCATCTTAGAGAGAGAATAAAATCATCTGAAATCATGCGCTACACTTCCGAAGTGTAGATTGATCCATAGTTCTCAAGAACCGGAAAAAGAGCAAATATTCCGTCCAAAAAGGCCATGTCAAAATACAGATCATGTGATGCCAGCGCATCATTTTGAGCAGTTTTATTGTGTTAAAAGGCATCTTAGAGAAAGAATAAAATCATCTGAAATCATGCGCTACACTTCCGAAGTGTAGATTGATCCATAGTTCTCAAGAACCGGAAAAAGAGCAAATATCCCGTTAAAAGTGCCATGTCAAAATACAGATCATGTGATGCCAGCGCATCATTTTGAGCAGTTTTATTGTGTTAAAAGGCATCTCAGAGAGAGAATAAAATCATCTGAAATCATGCGCTACACTTCCGAAGTGTAGATTGATCCATAGTTCTCAAGAACCGGAAAAAGAGCAAATATTCCGTAAAAAAGTGCTATGTCAAAATACAGATCATGTGATGCCAGCGCATCATTTTGAGCCGATTTATTGTGTTAAAAGGCATCTTAGAGAGAGAATAAAATCATCTGAAATCATGCGCTACACTTCCGAAGTGTAGATTGATCCATAGTTCTCAAGAACCGGAAAAAGAGCAAATGTTCCGTCAAAAAGTGCCATGTCAAAATACAGATCATGTGATGCCAGCGCATCATTTTGAGCAGTTTTATTGTAAAAAAAGGCATCTCAGAAAGAGAATAAAATAATCTGAAATCATGCGCTACACTTCCGAAGTGTAGATTGATCCATAGTTCTCAAGAACCGGAAAAAGAGCAAATATTCCGTTAAAGAGTGCCATGTCAAAATACAGATCATGTGATACCAGCGCATCATTTTGAGCAGTTTTATTGTGTTAAAAGGCATCTCAGAAAGGGAATAAAATAATCTGAAATCATCCGCTACACTTCCGAAGTGTAGATTGATCCATAGTTCTCAAGAACCGGAAAAAGAGCAAATGTTCAGTCAAAAAGTGCCATGTCAAAATACAGATCATGTGATGCCAGCGCATCATTTTGAGCAGTTTTATTGTGTTAAAAGGCATCTCAGAAAGAGAATAAAATAATCTGAGAACATGCGCTACACTTCCGAAGTGTAGATTGATCCATAGTTCTCAAGAACCGGAAAAAGAGCAAATATTCCGTTAAAAAGTGCCATGTCAAAATACAGATCATGTGATGCCCGCGCAGCATTTTGAGCAGTTTTATTGTGTTAAAAGGCATCTCAGAAAGAGAATAAAATAATCTGAAATCATGCGCTACACTTCCGAAGTGTAGATTGATCCATAGTTCTCAAGAACCGAAAAAAGAGCAAATATTCCGTCAAAAAGTGCCTTGTCAAAATACAGATCATGTGATGCCAGCGCATCATTTTGAGCAGTTTTAATTTGTCAAAAGGCATCTTAGAAAGAGAATAAAAATTATCAGAAATCATGCGCTACACTATAGTAGTTTAGTTTGATTCATAGTTCTCAAGCGCCGGAAACAGAGCAACTATTCCGTTTCTAAGTACCATGTCAAAATACAGATCATGTGATGCCAGCGCATCATTTTGAGCAGTTTTAATTTGTCAAAAGGCATCTTAGAAAGAGAATAAAAGTTATCAGAAATCATGCGCTACACTAAAGTAGTTTAGTTTAATCCATAGTTCTCAAGCGCCGGAAACAGAGCAACTATTCCGTTTCTAAGTGCCATGTCAAAATACAGATCATGTGATGCCAGCGCATCATTTTGAGGAATTTTAATTTGTCAAAAGGCATCTTAGAAAGAGAATAAAAGTTATCAGAAATCATGCGCTACACTATAGTAGTTTAGTTTGATCCATAGTTCTCAAGCGCCGGAAACAGAGCAACTATTCCGTTTCTAAGTGCCATGTCAAATTACAGATCATGTGATGCCAGCGCATCATTTTGAGCAGTTTTAATTTGTCAAAAGGCATCTGAAAAAGAGAAAAAATTATCAGAAATCATGCGCTACACTATAGTAGTTTAGTTTGATCCATAGTTCTCAAGCCCCGGAAACAGAGCAACTATTCCGTTTCTAAGTGCCATGTCAAAATACAGATCATGTGATGCCAGCGCATCATTTTGAGCAGTTTTAATTTGTCAAAAGGCATCTTAAAAAGAGAAAAAAATCATCAGAAATCATGCGCTACACTATAATAGTTTAGTTTGATCCATAGTTCTCAAGCGCCGGAAACAGAGCAACTATTCCGTTTTTAAGTGCCATGTCCAAATACAGATCATGTGATGCCAGCGCATCATTTTGAGCAGTTTTAATTTGTCAAAAGGCATCTCAGAAAGAGAATAAAAACATCAGAAATCATGCGCTACACTATAGAAGTTTAGTTTGATCCAAAAGTTCTCAAGCGCCCGGAAACAGAGCAAATATTCCGTCGCATAGCGCCATGCCCAAATACAGATCATGTGACGCCAGCGCATCATTTTGAGCAGTTTTAATTTGTCAAAAGGCATCTTAGAAAGAGATTAAAAATTATCAGAAATCATGCGCTACACTATAGTAGTTTAGTTTGATCCATAGTTCTCAAGCGCCGGAACAGAGCAACTATTCCGTTTCTAAGT
>SRMA01024484.1:0-13652 GCA_007224835.1 Danionella cerebrum
GGTGCAAGAACCCTATTGTTTCTGTTAGGATTATTATTAGGGCTCGAGCACCGAAGGAGCTCGGGCCCAACGGGCTCGAGCACCGGAGGTGCAAGAACCCCATTGTTTCTGTTAGGATTATTATTATTATTCTTTTTCTTCTAACGTGTTTTTGCGGGCACTTTTGAGGGCCTAAACATGCGTGAAAAGTCACCAAATTTTGCACACACACCAGAACCTGCGAAAATTTACGTCTAATTGTGTTTCGAAAAGCGGGTGTGGTAAAATGACTCTACAGCGCCACCTAACGCGTTGTAGCTTATGATGTGCTGTGAGTTTGTCCTAGGTGAATGAAATTCGCCACGCATGTGTAGGGTACCAAAACTTAAATATAAGTAAATGGGATCTCATTTCCAAAATCGACAGGAAGTCAGCTCTTTCCCAAAAACCTCTAAAAATGGCCATTTTTGCTTACGTCGTACTTTAACGAACTCCTCCTAGGGATTTCATCTGTTCATCTCAAAACTCGTTCAGCTCTATCTTAAGGCATATGGGATGTTAAATTGCGAAGCTTTTTTGACTTCGATAAACTATGTGCGCACAGCGGTCATCCAAAGTCAAAATTTTGTCGTAAACAGGAAGTTGTTATAACTCGGCCAAGCAATGTCCAATCCAGTTCAAATTCGCCATGTAGGTTAAGAGTGAATATCTTAACAAATGCAAATAGCAATATACAGTGTCAGTTATAGCGCCACCTAGTGGCAACATGTAACAGACCCTTTTCTGTTGTTTTATACTTGTATTTCAGGCTGTATTGCGAGTACATGTTTGAAAATCAGTACACTTATGTAAGTGATCAGGATCAACAAAAAAGTCAATAGGATTCAGTTTCCAAAACCGACAGGAAGTCGGTTATTTTTACTATTGTATGAAATTGAGCACAGTTTCAGGCTTTGTACTTTAACGAACTCCTCCTAGAGAATTCATCTGTTCATCTTCAAAGTTGTTCAGTATTCTCACAAGGCATATGGGATGTTAAATTGCGAAGCTTTTTTGACTTCATTTTACGACGCGCGAATGGCAGTCCTCGAAAGTCGAACTTTTTCTTTGAACAGGAAGTGGTTAATAACTCAGCAATGCAATGTCTGATCAGGTTAAAATTCGTCATGCGCGTTAAGAGTCCATGTCTGAAGGATTTCATAGAGCGCAATACAGTGTCAGTTATAGCGCTACCTAATGGCAGCATGTAATATAGCAATTTCTGCTGTTTTTTACTGCTATTTCAGACTGTGTTTAAAGGACATCCTTGAAAATTGCCACACTTATGTTGCAGATCAAGACAAACAAAAAAGTCAATTGCATTGATTTTCCAAAATCAACAGGAAGTTAAATATTTTGCAAAAACCCTTAAAATGGCACTTTTCCATGTCTCATACTTTAACAAACTCCTCCTAGAGAATTCATCTGTTCATCTCCAAAGTTGTTCAGTATTTTCGCAAGGCATATGGGATGTTAAATTGCGAAGATTTTTTTACTTCATTTTACGATGTGCGAATGGCAGTCCTCGAAAGTCAAACTTTTTATATGAACAGGAAGTGGTTAATAACTCAGCAATGCAATTTCTGATCGGGTTAAAATTTGTCACGCGTGTTAATAGTCCACGTCTGAAGGATTTCATAGAGCGAAATACAGTGTCAGTTATAGCGCCACCCAATGGCAGCATGCAATATAGCATTTTCTTCTGTTTTTTACTGCTATTTCAGACTGTGTTTAAAGGACATGCTTGAAAATTGCCACACTTATGTTACAGATCAAGACAAACAAAAAAGTCAATTGCAGCGTTTTTCCAAAATCAAAAGGAAGTTAATTATTTTGCAAAAAAACCCTTAAAATGGCTGTAGGGTTCTGTCGCTTTAAAGGGGAAACCCCGCAGGGGCCAGGGGGTGTACTGTGGCTTTAAGAGAGCACAAAACAAAAATTTAGTCATGAATTATACTCCGGACATGTTGTTGTTTATTTGCATGGCGTTAGAGCTGTGGTTAACGGATATGAAATTGAATTAGATTTTTAGAGGAGTTTTCGCTGAGCACAACGGTATGTGATATGTGTAGGGTCATTCTCAGGGTTAGTGAACTATGAGCCGAAATGTATTGCACAAGGGGGCAAGTCCCCGGTACCTGGGATTCTCGGGCTTAAAGGTACGTTCACATCGAACGCGGTTCGCGCGGAAATAAAGCGCAACTCGCGAGTGAATGCACGCGTGTTTACTTTGTGTTTGATCGGCAGAGCCGCTGAATGCACGCAAGACATTCAGGTGTTGACTGGAATGCGCGGATCTGTGGGAGAAGCTACAGAGGCGCAGCATTGGTTTGGAAAATGGCGGACGGGATTGTTAAGTTTCTATCTGCACCACCAAGCTTTAAAACGCTCCACAACATCAAAAACGTGTTCCGGGCTGTGGCTAGGAGCTTAGAATCCTACAAAGAGGCACCCTGCTCGGCGTGGTTCACCTACAGTTCCACAGGAGCTTCAGTTTGAACCCCAGTCGCGTTCAGCGGGAGCTTCGACTGATCCAACCCCACCTCCCTGACCTGTTGCACGGGCAGCTCCAGCAGGAAACCCGCGCGTCTGTCTCTGGTCAGTATTCATGATAAATTCTGTGTAAATAATGACCAAGAACCTCCTAACCTAACGAACGGACGGGACTTTAATAAAAAGATAAATAACTTTCGTTTTTAACAATTAAAGCAACATGTTAAAAATGCTGCAATCATATAATGTAATTACTGTATTTGTTTAATTTAGAAATTTCAGATTTATACAGTATATTGTTGTATTTCTAAGTAATCTTAAATTAACTAGATTAACTTGGTTCTAGTGAAGCAATAAACTGGTTTGCTTTAGTTTTTATTACAGTATACTCATATATTAAAGTAAAATATAACTTATAGTTGTACTTGTGGGGAATATATATTCCACAGCAATATCAGAATTACAAAGAAATGTTAACCTTCTTCACTGTAGTACAGTTAAAACAGTGCATATGTAAATGTTAGGTTTTTTTATTGCTAGAGTTTGAATAATAAAACTTGTTAAACAGTGGATTGAATGTAATACTGATGGTGAAACAAGTAAATCAGAGCAAATACTAAATACAGGTAAAGTTAGAAAGTTTAAACAGTAATGATGTTGAAGACACCAGTGTAGTACAAACACATTTGCTGTCGTGGATCTGCAATCAGTTCTGCAACTAAATGTTTGTCTTCTCTCCTTTGAGATTGACGGAGACTCCAACCTGGTCATCATCATCATCATCAGCAGCAGCAGCTTCATTGCTGGTATTTCCTGAGATTCCAAGATTGTCTCGGATACTGGGACTGTTGTAGCATGGAACTGTTCGGTGGCTGTGCACTTCACTGATGAACGAAGGTCCATTACTGAAGGTTGTGAGAAGAGGAGTCTCTTTGGAGGTCCTGCTCTGCCTGGAAGCACTGGACGAATATATTAAAGGGTTTCTCTAGAGCCCAGCTGATGGTTTCATTAAAGCCTTGTTTCGAACTCTCGTGATTTCCATGATTCATGTTATGTTCTTGTTTTCAAATAAAAATGGAGTCAACCTTCAAATAAAATCCATGTCACGAAGCTTCTTTCTCATGACACAGCACCAGTCCAATCACACATAGCATATTATATTATATTATATATATTATAATTACTTCCAAGCAAGATAGTTTTATTTAGTCTTATTATTAAATCAACGAACTCCTCCTAAGATATTTTATCTGCTCACTTTCAAACTCCAGAAATCTTCTCTTAAGGTATGTGGGATGTTAAATTACGAAGCTTTTATTACTTTGATAAACGATGTATGTACACCAGTCATCGAAATTTGATGTTTCGCCATAAACAGCAAGTTATTATAACTCAGCCATACAATGTCTGATCGATCCCAAATGTACCAAGTATACTAAAAGTCCCTGTCTGAACACATCTACAACATTAATCATCGGTTTTAGCACCACCAAGTGATCACAGGTGGAACAGCATTTTACCAATTTTGACAGGTTCCCAGAATATTGGCCAAAACAGTCCCAAAAAATATTTCAACTCATAAATATTTAGACTCGTTAGCACCACCTGGGGTCATGACGCTTTGAGAAGGGATTTTTTTACTTGAGTTGCCTGTGTCATTAGGTAATTTGAACAGTTCTCGCTTGAATACGTATTCTAACTAAGGATCGGTCGTAGAGCGCATTGTAACCAATTGGCCACCCGAGGCGATGGCGACGTAGGTGCTCGAGCCCTTGATCGCTGCTTGCAGCTTTAATTATTCTTATTTTTGTAACGTGTTTTTGCGGGCACTTTTGAGGGCCTAAACATGCGTAAAAAGTCACCAAATTTTGCACACACACCAGAACCTGCGAAAATTTACGTCTATTTGTGTTTCGAAAAGCGGGTGTGGTAAAATGACTCTACAGCGCCACCTAACGCGTTGTAGCTTATGATGCGCTGTGAGTTTGTCGTAGGTGAATGAAATTCGCCACGCATGTGTAGGGTACTAAAACTTAAATATAAGTAAATGGGATCTCATTTCCAAAATCGACAGGAAGTCAGCTATTTCCCAAAAACCTCTAAAAATGGCCCTTTTTGCTCATGTCGTACTTTAACGAACTCCTCCTAGAGATTTCATCTGTTCGTCTCAAAACTCGTTCAGCACAATCTTAAGACATATGGGATGTTAAATTGCGAAGCTTTTTTGACTTCGATAAACTATATGCGCACAGCGGTCATCCAAAGTCGAAATTTTGTAGTAAACAGGAAGTTGTTATAACTCGGCCAAGCAATGTCCGATCCAGTTCAAATTCGCTATGTATGTTAAGAGCCCATATCTTAACAAATCCAAAAAGCGATATGCAGTGACAGTTATAGCGCCACCTAGTGGCAACATGTAATAGACCATTTTCTGTTGTTTTATACTTGTATTTCAGGCTGTATTGCGAGTACATGTTTGAAAATCACTACACTTATGTAAGGGATCAGGACCAACAAAAAAGTCAATTGGAATCAGTTTCCAAAACCGACAGGAAGTCGGTTATTTTTTACTATTGTATGAAATTGAGCATAGTTTCAGGCTTTGTACTTTAACGAACTCCTCCTAGAGAATTCATCTGTTCATCTCCAAAGTTGTTCTGTATTCTCTCAAGGCATATGGGATGTTAAATTGCGAAGCTTTTTTGACTTCATTTTACGATGCGCGAGTGGCAGTCCTCGAAAGTCGGAACTTTTTCTATGAACAGGAAGTGGTTAATAAACTCAGCAATGCAATGTCTGATCGGGTTAAAATTCGTCATGCGTATTAAGAGTCCACGTCTGAAGGATTTCATAGAGCGAAATACAGTGTCAGTTATAGCGCCACCTATAGGCAGCATGCAATATAGCATTTTCTTCTGTTTTTTACTGCTATTTCAGACTGTGTTTAAAGGACATGCTTGAAAATTGTCACACTTATGTTGCAGATCAAGACAAACAAAAAAGTCGATTGGAGTGAGTTTCTAAAATCAACAGGAAGTTAATTATTTAGCAAAAAACCCTTAAAATGGCACTTTTTCATGTCTCATACTTCAACGAACTCCTCCTAGAGATTTTATATGCTCACCTTCAAACTCCAGAAATCTTCTCTTAAGGTATGTGGGATGTTATATTGCAAAGCTTTTATTACTTTAATAAACGATATTCGTACACCAGTCGTTAAAATTTGATATTTCGCCATAAACAGGAAGTTATTATAACTCAGCCATACAATGTCTGATCGATCCCAAATGTACCAACTATACTAAAAGTCCCTGTCTGAACACATCTACAACATTAATCATCTATTATAGCGCCACCAAGTGATCACAGGTGGAGCAGCATTTAAAACTGCATTTTACCAATTTTGACATAGGTTACCATAATATTGGCCAAAACAGTCCCAAAAAATATTTCAACTCGTAAATATTTAGACTGGTTAGCGCCGCCTGGGGGTCATGATGCTTTAAGATAAGATTTTTTTTTTATTTGAGTTGCCTGTATCGTTTGGTAATTTGAACAGATCTCACTTAAATACGTCTTCTAACTAAGGATCAGTCGTAGAGCGCATTGTAACGACTTGGCCACCGAGAGGCGATGGCGACGTAGGTGCTCGAGCCCTTGATCGCTGCTTGCAGCTTTAATTATTATTATTTTTCCAACGTGTTTTTGCGGGCACTTTTGAGGGCCTAAACATGCGTAAAAAGTCACCAAATTTTGCACACACACCAGAACCTGCGAAAATTTACGTCTAATTGTGTTTTGAAAAGCGGGTGTGGTAAAATGACTCTACAGCGCCACCTAACGCGTTGTAGCTTATGATGCGCTGTGAGTTTGTCGTAGGTGAATGAAATTCGCCACGCATGTGTAGGGTACTAAAACTTAAATATAAGTAAATGGGATCTCATTTCCAAAATCGACAGGAAGTCAGCTATTTCCCAAAAACCTCTAAAAATGGCCATTTTTGCTCACGTCGTACTTTAACGAACTCCTCCTAGAGATTTCATCTGTTCATCTCAAAACTCGTTCAGCACTATCTTAAGGCATATGGGATGTTAAATTGCGAAGCTTTTTTGACTTCGATAAACTATGTGCGCACAGCGGTCATCCAAAGTCGAAATTTTGTCGTAAACAGGAAGTTGTTATAACTCGGCCAAGCAATGTCCGATCCAGTTCAAATTCGCCATGTAGGTTAAGAGTGAATATCTTAACAAATGCAAATAGCGATATACAGTGTCAGTTATAGCGCCACCTAGTGGCAACATGTCATAGACCCTTTTCTGTTGTTTTATACTTGTATTTCAGGCTGTATTGCGAGTACATGTTTGAAAATCAGTACACTTATGTAAGGGATCAGGACCAACAAAAAAGTCAATAGGATTCAGTTTCCAAAACCGACAGGAAGTCGGTTATTTTTTTACTATTGTATGAAATTGAGCATAGTTTCAGGCTTTGTATTTTAACGAACTCCTCCTAGAGAATTCATCTGTTCATCTTCAAAATTGTTTGGTATTCTCTCAAGGCATATGGGATGTTAAATTGCGAAGCTTTTTTGACTTCATTTTACGATGCGCGAATGGCAGTCCTCTAAAGTTGAACTTTTTCCATGAACAGGAAGTGGTTAATAACTCAGCAATGCAATGTCTGATCAGGTTAAAATTCGTCATGCGTGTTAAGAGTCCATGTCTGAAGGATTTCATGGAGCGAAATACAGTGTCAGTTATAGCGCTACCTAATGGCAGCATGCAATATAGCAATTTCTGCTGTTTTTTACTGCTATTTCAGACTGTGTTTAAAGGACATCCTTGAAAATTGCCACATGTATGTTGCAGATCAAGACAAACAAAAAAGTCAATTGGAGCGAGTTTCCAAAATCGACAGGAAGTTAAATATTTTGCAAAAAACCCTTAAAATGGCACTTTTCCATGTCTCATACTTCAACGAACTCCTCCTAGAGATTTTATCTGCTCTCCTTCAAACTCCAGAAATCTTCTCTTAAGGTATGTTGGATGTTAAATTGCGAAGCTTTTATAACTTTGATAAACGGTGTACGTACACCAGCCATTGAAATTTTACGTTTCGCCATAAACAGGAAGTTATTATAACTCAGCCATACAATGTCTGATGGATCCCAAATGTACCAACTATACTAAAAGTCCCTGTCTGAACACATCTACAACAATAATCATCGGTTATAGCGCCACCAAGTGATCACAGGTGGAACAGCATTTAAAACTTAATTTTTACCAATTTTGACAGGTTACCAGAATATTGCCCAAAACAGTCCCAAAAATATTTCAACTCACAAATATTTAGACTCGTTAGCACCGCCTGGGGGTCATGATGCTTTGAGATGGGATTTCTTTTTACTTGAGTTGCCTGTATCATTAGGTTAGTTGAACAGATCTCGCTTGAATACGTCTTCTAACTAAGGATCAGTCGTAGAGCGCATTGTAACGACTTGGCCACCGAGAGGCGATGGCGACGTAGGTGCTCGAGCCCTTGATCGCTGCTTGCAGCTTTAATTATTATTATTTTTTTTCTTCTAACGTGTTTTTGCGGGCACTTTTGAGGGCCTAAACATGCGT
Organism: Danionella cerebrum; assembly: GCA_007224835.1. NCBI lineage: Eukaryota > Metazoa > Chordata > Actinopteri > Cypriniformes > Danionidae > Danionella > Danionella cerebrum. Next base: position 8,136 of record SRMA01024484.1, read on the forward strand.
AAAAAGTCACCAAATTTTGCACACACATCAGAACCGGTGAAAATTTACGTCTAATTGTGTTTTGAAAAGCGGGTGTGGTAAAATGACTCTAGAGCGCCACCTAACGCGTTGTAGCTTATGATGCGCTATGAGTTTGTCGTAGGCGAATGAAATTCGCCACGCATGTGTAGGGTACTAAAACTTAAATATAAGTAAATGGGATCTCATTTCCAAAATCGACAGGAAGTCAGCTATTTCCCAAAACCTCTAAAAATAGCCATTTTTGCTCACGTCGTACTTTAACGAACTCCTCCTAGAGATTTCATCTGTTCGTCTCAAAACTCGTTCAACACTATCTTAAGGCATATGGGATGTTAAATTGCGAAGCTTTTTTGACTTCGATAAACTATGTGCGCACAGCGGTCATCCAAAGTCGAAATTTTGTCGTAAACAGGAAGTTGTTATAACTCGGCCAAGCAATGTCCGATCCAGTTCAAATTCGCCATGTAGGTTAAGAGTGAATATCTTAACAAATGCAAATAGCAATATACAGTGTCAGTTATAGCGCCACCTAGTGGCAACATGTAATAGACCCTTTTCTGTTGTTTTATACTTGTATTTCAGGCTGTATTGCGAGTACATGTTTGAAAATCAGTACACTTATGTAAGGGATCAGGACCAACAAAAAAGTCAATAGGATTCAGTTTCCAAAACCGACAGGAAGTCGGTTATTTTTTACTATTGTATGAAATTGAGCACAGTTTCAGGCTTTGTACTTTAACGAACTCCTCCTAGAGAATTCATCTGTTCATCTTCAAAGTTGTTCAGTATTCTCTCAAGGCATATGGGATGTTAAATTGCGAAGCTTTTTTGACTTCATTTTACGATGCGCGAATGGCAGTCCTCGAAAGTCGAACTTTTTCTTTGAACAGGAAGTGGTTAATAACTCAGCAATGCAATGTCTGATCGGGTTAAAATTCGTCATGCTTGTTAAGAGTCCATGTCTGAAGGATTTCATAGAGCAATATACAGTGTCAGTTATAGCGCCACCTAATGGCAGCATGCAATATAGTATTTTCTGCTGTTTTTTACTGCTATTTCAGACTGTGTTTAAAGGTCATGCTTGAAAATTGCCACACTCATGTTACAGATCAAGACAAACAAAAAATTCAACTGGAGCGAGTTTCTAAAATCAACAGGAAGTTAATTATTTAGCAAAAAACCCTTAAAATGGCACTTTTTCATGTCTCATACTTTACCGAACTCCTCCTAGAGATTTTATCTACTCACCTTCAAACTCCTGTAATCTTCTCTTAAGGTATATGGGATGTTAAATTGCGAAGCTTTTATTACTTTTATAAACGATGTACATACACCACTCATTGAAATTTGACGATTCGCCATAAACAGGAAGTTATTATAACTCAGCCATACAATGTCTGATCGATCCTAAAGGTACCAACTATACTAACAGTCCCTGTCTGAACACATCTACAACATTAATCATCGGTTATAGCGCCACCAAGTGATCACAGGTTGAAACAGTATTTAAAACTGCATTTTTACCAATTTTGACATAGGTTACCAGAATATTGGCCAAAACAGTCCCAAAAAATATTTCAACTGGTAAATATTTAGATTCGTTAGCGCCCCCTGGGGGTCATGATGTTTTGAGATGTGATTTTTTTTATTTGAGTTGCCTGTATGAATAGGTAATTTGAACAGATCTCACTTGAATACGTCTTCTAACTAAGGATCAGTCGTAGAGCGCATTGTGACGCGGCGCCCACCGAGAGGCGATGGCGACGTAGGTGCTCGAGCCCTTGATCGCTGCTTGCAGCTTTAATTATTAATATTATTCTTATTTTTGTAACGTGTTTTTGCGGGCACTTTTGAGGGCCTAAACATACGTAAAAAGTCACCAAATTTTGCACACACATCAGAACCTGCGTAAATTTACGTCTATTTGTGGTTCGAAAAGCGGGTGTGGTAAAATGACTCTACAGCGCCACCTAACGCGTTGTAGCTTATGATGCGCTATGAGTTTGTGGTAGGTGAATGAAATTCGCCACGCATGTGTAGGGTACTAAAACTTAAATATAAGTAAATGGGATCTCATTTTCAAAATCGACAGGAAGTCAGCTATTTCCCAAAAACCTCTAAAAATGGCCATTTTTGCTCACGTCGTACTTTAACGAACTCCTCTAGAGATTTCATCTGTTCGTCTCAAAACTCGTTCAGCACTATCTTAAGGCATATGGGATGTTAAAGTGCGAAGCTTTTTTGACGTCGATAAACTATGTGCGCACAGCGGTCATCCAAAGTCGAAATTTTGTCGTAAACAGGAAGTTGTTATAACTCGGCCAAGCAATGTCCGATCCAGTGCAAAGTCGCCATGTAGGTTAAGAGTGAATATCTTAACAAATGCAAATAGCAATATACAGTGTCAGTTATAGCGCCACCTAGTGGCAACATGTAATAGACCCTTTTCTGTTGTTTTATACTTGTATTCCAGGCTGTATTGCGAGTACATGTTTGAAAATCAGTACACTTATGTAAGGGATCAGGACAAAAAAAAAAGTCAATAGGATTCAGTTTCCAAAACCGACAGGAAGTTGGTTATTTTTTACTATTGTATGAAATTGAGCATAGTTTCAGGCTTTGTATTTTAACGAACTCCTCCTAGAAAATTCATCTGTTCATCTTCAAAGTTGTTCGGTATTCTCTCAAGGCATATGGGATGTTAAATTGCGAAGCTTTTTGACTTCATTTTACGATGCGCGAATGGCAGTCCTCGAAAGTCGAACTTTTTCTTTGAACAGGAAGTGGTTAATAACTCAACAATGCAATGTCTGATCAGGTTAAAATTCGTCATGCGTGTTTAGAGTCCATGTCTGAAGGATTTTATAGAGCGCAATACAGTGTCAGTTATAGCGCTACCTAATGGCAGCATGCAATATAGCAATTTCTGCTGTTTTTTTACTGCTATTTCAGACTGTGTTTAAAGGACATCCTTGAAAATTGCCACACTTATGTTGCAGACCAAGACAAACAAAAAAGTCAATTGGAGCGAGTTTCCAAAATCAACAGGAAGTTAATTATTTAGCAAAAACCCTTAAAATGGCACTTTTCCATGTCTCATACTTCAACGAACTCCTCCTAGAGATTTTATCTGCTCACCTTCAAACTCCAGAAATCTTCTCTTAAGGTGCGTTGGATGTTAAATTGCAAAGCTTTTATAACTTTGATAAACGGTGTACGTACACCAGCCATTGAAATTTGACATTTCGCCATAAGCAGGAAGTTATTATAACTCAGCCATACAATGTCTGATGGATCCCAAATGTACCAACTATACTAAAAGTCCCTGTCTGAATACATCTACAACATTATTCATCGGTTATAGCGCCACCAAGTGATCACAGGTGGAACAGCATTTAAAACTGCATTTTACCAATTTTGACATAGGTTACCAGAATATTGGCCAAAACAGTCCCAAAAAATATTTCAACTCATAAATATTTAGACTCGTTAGCGCCACCTGGGGGTCATGATGCTTTGAGATGGGATTTTTTTTTATTTGAGTTGCCTGTATCATTAGGTTAGTTGAACAGATCTCGCTTGAATACGTCTTCTAACTAAGGATCAGTCGTAGAGAGCATTGTAACTACTTGGCCACCGAGAGGCGATGGCGACGTAGGTGCTCGAGCCCTTGATCGCTGCTTGCAGCTTTAATTTTATTTGTTATTGCTTTTGCCGTGTCCATTCTTCTCTCTAGATGAACCAGAGCTAAACAAGGATCTTTGTCTCTTCTGCAGTCAGTGGCTGCTTATGCTTTTCCTTATGTGTTTGATGTCTGAGCCAAATTCTCTCAGGTATTTTCTCGTGTACAGTGTGGTGCTGCAGTCGTGCGGTCTGTGTGTATCTAGACTACAGCACGCCGCTGCTCCAAACACGCTGGTTTCTGTTACCTCATAAAGCTCAGCCATGGATGAGGTGAAACTATGGACACTTCAACTGTTACTTGAACTCACAAATCCAATTGCTGACGATGTATAATTAGAAGCAAACCTTTAGAAATGTGCTTTGTTTAAAGAGATAAGACCCCTGGCAGAGACTATAATTTTCTCAAGCCCATTAGGACACAATTTCACTGCGGGACAGACAGTTTAGCACAAATCCGGATGCACACTTCGAAGAGTGCAAGGTCATGTCACCTTCTGTTCCGACATATTTGCCATACCTGGACATGTTAATGTTTCTGAGAAACCACGGATACCATCATTAGTCTGCCATGCTCCCTGTTGTGTTAATTGTTTTAAAAACTGTAATTAACAGACATCAGGAGACAACACCCCTACCACCTTCTTAAAAGTCATTCTCTATCTCCCTCTATGTTCCAGCACACTCTGTTTTAATCTCATGTACCTGTGGTGTTTACTTGCCAGTGCTGGATCCTTCTGTCACATGACATGCTTACGAAATGATTTAACGCTCAGGTGTATGTATGTGCATTATGTATAACCACATTTTGCATAAATCAAACTAAGTTTCTCCACAGATTCACCAGAAACAATTGCTGGATCAGTATTTTTCACCAGAGAACTAACTAACTGGTTGCTCATGTTCCAAAGAACTCTCTTTTTCATTCAGTTCGTTATAATTATTATTATTATTTATGAGCCAAACAGTGAAGCAGTGCAGGCACCGATTATGTTTGTTCCATTTCTGCCTAATTTCTTCTTCCGATTCCACCATTGATGTTAATTGCAGCTGCTTGCTGGAAAGTTATGAAATTGGGCACACAGTTGAAATCTGATTCAATCTGGACTCAAACTCTATAGCGCCACCACTACTTCACTAGTTGCCCTAACGTTTAAGCTTATAACTTTTGAACTGTATAGTCTAGAAACAAAATTCTGGATTCTGCTTTTTGATTTATCGTCAAAACCTTCTTTGCAAACTCCTCCTAGAACGATTATCAAATTTTCACCAAATTTCTTCGAGATTAAACTCTCACTACATGGACTAAAAGTTTTGGAACTCAAGTCGGCTCGACAATGCGTTTACAAATGAGGAATGATTTACAAATGAGAACAATTATGATGTAACACTTGCCACTCTGGTCATAAGGCTATATCTCAGGATTTTTCAGTATTTCAACACCAATCTTGGTGAATGTTATAATACCCATGATCTGAGGCTGCGTGCCATGTTTCAGCTAAGTGCCCCCTAGGGGTTAGGAGATACAAAAATGGTTGCCTTATAATTGTATAACTATTCATCTTAAAAGCATAAAATTCGCACATTTTTCGCAAATGCATCAACATATCTTTACAAAAGTTGGCCAACATGTCCTGAAGGTACCCGACAAGATTTGGGGTAGCACCACCTTGTTGTCAAAAAATATAATTACATTTATAAAAATAGAAGCAACTTTTGCTAACTTTAAAATATGTTATTATAACTATAATCTGAGTTTGCCTACCGGGTTCCAGCACAGTGTCCCCTAGTGGTCAGGATCCATGCTGACCCAGT
>SRMA01024485.1:0-20710 GCA_007224835.1 Danionella cerebrum
ATGGTAACCAGTATGGTTGCTATGGAGGGGTCAGTGACATTATATAATGTCCCCTGTGTGACTACAAGTCATTTAGATAAACTCCCGTGTCTCTCTTATTTTCCTAAGCTGAGATGGAGATGTCAATTTTGTTGCTATGAAAACCAGTATGGTTGCCATGGAGGGGTCAGTGACATTATATAGTGTTCCCCGTGTTACTACAAGTCATTTAGACCAACTCCCGTGTCTCTAGCATTTTCCTAAGCTGAGATAGAGATGTCAATTTGGTTGCTATGGTAACCAGTATGGTTGCTACGGAGGGCTCAGTGACATTATATGATGTTCCCTGTGTGACTACAAGTCATTTAGACCAACTCCTGTGTCTCTGTCGCTTTCCAAAGCTGAGATAGAGATGTGTCAACTGGGTTGCTATGGTAACCAGTATGGTTGCTATGGAGGGTCAGGCACCTCAATGAATGTTCCCGGGGTCGCTATTAGTGAAACAAACTCACCCCCATGTCTCTAGCATTTTCCTAAGCTGAGATAGATATGTGTCAATCAGGTTGCTATGGTTACCAATATGGTTGCTATGGAGGGGTCATTGACATTATATAATGTTCCCTGTGTGACTATAAGTCAATTAGACCAACTCCTGTGTCTCTAGCATTTTCCTGGGCTGAGATAGAGATGTGTCAATTGGGTTGCTATGGAAATTAATCTGGTTGCTGTGGATGAGTTGGTGACATCATGTTGTAATCTACATTCAACTTAGATCAATATAAAACAACTCCCATTTCTCTACGATGTTCCACTTAGAAGATATTTGACATTCAAAAATGATGTTGAAAAGTGGGCGTGGCTTGATGAATTTATGTTAAATCAAAAGCAATGATTGGCTGGATTAGTTATATTCATCCTCAATGTTGCTATGACTCTCCATTGTGAACCAATTACAAAAGCTATTTTACAATAGGATTGTATGGGAATCAATTGCCCCATTGAAATGAATGGCAGCAATGCATCTCTATGGCCCATTGTGAGTCTATGAGAAGGCTAAGCCAATCAAATTTCGTTATTCAAATTAGTTGATTAACAGCTGCCTCCAACTGCCACTTTTTGAATCGAGGAGACATTTCTCAGATGTTGACCATGCCTCAAACAAATAAACATTACAGAAGAACCATAAGACATATTGAGATGATTCTTTCTTTGTGAGAAGCAGAAGGCCTCAATGAAGATTATGATGTAAATTTTTTAACGATATGTGGAGAATTCTATTAGTTATGGCGAGTTAGAAAAAGCCTAAATTTAAAACTTTTAAGCATTATTTTCTGGGTGAAATGCATTGATCTCAATGGAGCAATTTGCTTCCCTCGTTAAGGTTTAGCCCTCCTAGTTTAAAAACCGTAGGTCATATGAAAGAAACAACTACATCTTTGGAAAGAGGACAAATTTCTCTACTACTTTAATATAAATTTAATCCATAAAGGGTAAATTTTAGTTTAGGAGAGAGCAATAGATGAAGAAGTTTGAGATGTGAAAAGTTAGAGTGGAAGCTAGAGTGGAGCAGAATTAGGTCAAAATCCAAATTCTTCATTAAACTTAAACTGTGATTTATAAAAATCTGTAAAAGATTTGAAAAAGCTGAAAACATTTTTTAAAAGCTGAAAATGTGTTGAATTGTTTAAAATTTGAATGACTGCTCTAGCTGAAAGTATGCTGAAGTTATGAAGGTTGAAAAAAAGCTGAAGATTGAAAGAGATTTGAAGTGTTTCCCATTCATTTCAATGGTAAAAAATATTTTAAATAAAGTTAAATTTTATAAAAAAGTATAAAAGTTTGAAAAGTGACAAGTAATAGCATACATGTCCTGAATGAGCTGAACATTTTGACGTTTGAATGGTGTTTCTAGGCCAAAGTATGCGGGAGTAGATAGCGACCGGGAATAATAATAAAAATAATAATAAATACGTAGGATAACAATAGTGTGAATGCCTCTGCATTCACACTAATAAATACGTAGGATAACAATAGTGTGAATGCCTCTGCATTCACACTAAATACGTAGGATAACAATAGTGTGAATGCCTCTGCATTCACACTAATAATAAATACGTAGGATAACAATAGTGTGAATGCCTCTGCATTCACACTAATAAATACGTAGGATAACAATAGTGTGAATGCCTCTGCATTCACACTAATAAATACGTAGGATAACAATAGTGTGAATGCCTCTGCATTCACACTAACTAGAATATGCATTTCCTAGCGGAAAATGCGTGTGAATGCAGAGAGCTGAAAATGAAAGCAGGCTGAAAGTATCTGAAAAAAATCTAAAGTTGAAAGGTGAAGCTGAAAGGTAAAATATTTGAAAGTTGAAAGTTTCAAAAGTTGAAACGTGAAGCTGAAAGGTGAAAAATTTGAAAGTCGGAAGTTTCAAAAGTTGAAAAGTGAAGCTGAAAGGTGAAAGATTTTAAAGCTGAAAGTGTCAAAAGTTGAAAGTGGAGGCCGAAAGGTGAAACATTATAAAGTTGAAAACAGATAAAGTTGAAAGGAGAAGCATTGTAAAGTTGAAAGGGTCAAAAGTAGTAAGTGGAAGCTAAAGGTAAAACATTTGAAAGTTGAACAGTGTCAAAAGTTGAAAGTGGAAGCTTAAGGTGATACAATTGAAAGTTGAAAGTGTAAAAGGTTGAAAGTGGAAGCTGAACGGTATAATATTAGTAAGATGAAATTCTGTCTAGCATTTTCCTAACCTAAGATAAAGATATGCCAATTGCGTTGCTATGGTAAAAATTCTGGTTGCTTTGGACAGGTCATTTACATAATAGAATGTTCCCAGTGTCACTCTGAGGGAAATGAATCAACCCCCATGTCTCTAGCATTTCCCTGAGCTGAGTTAGAGATATGACATTTGGGTTGCTATGATAACTATTATGGTTGCTATGGAAATGTCATTGACATTATCTAATGTTTCCTGTGTCACTATGAGTCAAACAAAACAACCCCCATGTCTCTAGCATTTTCCAAAGCTGATATAGAGATATGCCAATTTGGTTGCTATGGTAACCCATATGGTTGCTATGGAGGGGTCAGTGACATTATATATTGATCTCTGTGTGACTACAAGTCAATTAGACCAACTCCTGTGTCTCTCACATTTCCCTAAGCTGAGATAGAGATGAGTCAAATGGGTTGCTATGGTAACCAGTATGGTTGCTATGGAGGGGTCAGTGACATTATATATTAAGCTCTGTGTGACTATAAGAAAATTACACCAACCCCCATGTCTTTAGCATTTTCCTAAGCTGAGATAGAGATGTGTCAATTTGGTTGCCATGGTAACCAGTATGGTTGCTATGGAGGGGTCAGTGACATTATATAATGTTCCCTGTGTGACTACAAGTCATTTAGATCAACTCCCGTGTCTCTCTCATTTTCCTAGGCTGAGATAGAGATGTCAATTTGGTTGCTATGGTAACCAGTATGGTTGCTATGGAGGGGTAAGTGACATTATATAATGTTCCCTGTGTGACTACAAGTCATTTAGACCAACTCCCGTGTCTCTCTCATTTTCCTAAGTTGAGATAGAGATGTGTCAATTTGGTTGCTATGGTAACCAGTATGATTGCTATGGAGGGATCAGTGACATTATATAATGTTCCCTGTGTGACTTCAAGTCATTCAGACCAACTCCCGTGTCTCTCTCATTTTCCTAAGCTGAGATAGAGATGTGTCAATTTGGTTGCTATGGTAACCAGTATGGTTGCTATGGAGGGGTAAGTGACATTATATAATGTTCCCTGTGTGACTAAAATACATTTATACCAACTCCCGTATCTCTCTCATTTTCCTAAGCTGAGATAGAGATGTGTCAATTTGGTTGCAATGGTAACCAGTATGGTTGCTATGGAGGGGTCAGTGACATTATATAATGTTCCCTGTGTGACTACAAGTCATTTAGACCAACTCCGTGTCTCTAGCATTTTCCTAAGCTGAGATAGAGATGTGTCAATTTGGTTGCTATGGTAACCAGTATGGTTGCTATGGAGGGGTAAGTGACATTATATAATGCTCCCTGTGTGACTACAAGTCATTTAGACCAACTCCCGTGTCTCTATCATTTTCCAAAGCTGAGATAGAGATGTCAATTGGGTTGCTATGGTAACCAGTATGGTTGCTATGGAGGGGTCATTGACATTATATAATGTTCCCTGTGTGACAAGTCATTTAGACCAACTCCCGTGTCTCTCTCATTTTCCTAAGCTGAGATAGAGATGTGTCAATTTGGTTGCTATGGTAACCAGTATGGTTGCTATGGAGGGGTCAGTGACACTATATAGTGTTCCCCGTGTTACTACAAGTCATTTGAACTAACTCCCGTGTCTCTAGCATTTTCCTAAGCTGAGATAGAGATGTGTCAATTGGGTTGCTATGGTAACCAGCCTGGTTGCCATGGAGGAGTCCGCTACCTCAATGAATGTTTCCAGGGTCACTATTAGTGTAACAAACTCACCCCCATGTCTCTAGCATTTTCCAAAGTTGAGATAGGGATGTGTAAATTGGGTTGCTATGCTAACCAGTATGGTTGCTATGGAGGGGTCATTGACTTTATATATTTTTTCCTGTGTGACTACAAGTAAATTAGACCAACTCCCGTGTCTCTCGCACTTTCCTAAGCTGAGATAAAGATGTGTCAATTTGGTTACTATGGTAACCAGTATGGCTACTATGGAGGGGTCAATTACATCAGTGAATGTTCCTGGGGTCACTATTAGTGAAACAAACTCACCCCCAAGTTTCTAGCATTCTCCTAAGCTGAGGTAGAGATTTATCAGTTGGGTTGCTATAGTAACCAGACTGGTTGCTATGGAGGGGTCATTGGCATCATATAATGTTCCCTGTGTGACTACAAGTCAATTAGACCAACTCCTGTCTCTCTCACACTTTCCTAAGCTGAGATAAATATGTGTCAATTGGGTTGCTATGGTAGCCAGTATGGTTGCTATGAAGGAGTCATTGACACAATATATTGATCCCTGTGTGACTACAAGTAAATTACACTAACCCCCATGTCTCTAGCATTTTCCAAAGCTGAGATAGAGATGTGTAAATTGGGTTGCTATGGTAACCAGTATGGTTGCTATGGAGGGGTCATTGACATTATATAAGGTTCCCTGTGTGACTACAAGTCATTTAGACCAGCTCCCGTGTCTCTCTCATTTTCCTAAACCTAGATAGAGATGTGTCAATTGGGTTGCTATGGTAACCAGTATGGTTGCTATGGAGGGTTCATTGATATTATATAAGGTTCCCCGTTTGACAACAAGTCAATTAGACAAACTCCTGTGTCTCTAGCATTTTCCTAAGCTGAGATAGAGATGTGCCAAATGGGTTGCTATGGCAACCAGTATGGTTGCTATGGAGGGGTCCGCTACCTCAATGAATGTTTCCGGGGTCGCTATTAGTGAAACAACTCACCCCCAGGTCTCTAGCATTTTCCTAAGCTGAGATAGTTATGTGTCAATATGGTTGCTATGGTAACCAGTTTGGTTGCTATGGAGGGGTCAGTGACAATATATAATGTTCCCTGTGTGACTACAAGTGATTTAGACCAACTCCTGTGTCTCTCGCATTTCCCTAAGCTGAGATAGAGATGTGTCAATTTGGTTGCTATGGTAAATAATCTGGTTGCTATGGATGAGTTAGTGACATCATGTTGTAATCTACATTCAACCTAGATCAATATAAAACAACTCCCATGTTTCCACGATGTTCCACTTAGAAGATATTTGACATTCAAAAATGATGTTGAAAAGTGGGCGTGGCTTGATGAATTTATGTTAAATCATAAGCAATGATTGGCTGGTATAGTTATATGCATCCTCAATCTTGCTATGACTCTCCATTGTGAACCAAATACAAAAGCTCTTTTACAATAGGATCATATGGGAATCAATTGCCCCATTGAAATGAATGGCAGCAATGCATCTCTATGGCCCATTGTGAGCCTATGGGAAGGCTAAGCCAATCAAATTTCGTTATTCAAATTAGTTGATTAACAGCTGCCTCCAACTGCCACTTTTCGAATGGAGGAGACATTTCTCAGATGTTGACCATGCCTCAAACAAATAAACATTACAGAAGAACCGTAAGACATATCGAGATGATTCTTTCTTTGTGAGAAGCAGAAGGCCTCAATAAAGATTATGGTGTAAATTTTTTCAAGATATGTGGAAAATTCTATTAGTTATGGCGAGTTAGAAAAAGCCTTAATTTAAAACTTTCAAGGATCATTTTCTGGGTGAAATGCATTGATCTTAATGGAGCAATTTTCTTCCCTCGTTAAGGTTTAGCCCTCCTAGTTTAAAAAACGTAGGTCCAATGAAAGAAACAACTGCATTTTCAAAAAGAGGACAAATTTCTCTACTACTTTAATATAAATTTTGTGCATAAAGGTTAAAATTTAGTTTAAGAAAGAAGAATAGATGATGAAGTTTGAGATGTGGAAAATTAGAGTGGAAGCTAGAGTGGAGCAGAATTAGTTTCAAATTGGAAATCTTCATGAAACTTAAACTGCGATTAATAAAAATGTATAAAATATATAAAAAAGTTGAAATATGCATCTAATAGATGAAAGTGTGTAGATTTATTTAAAGTTTGAATGGTTTCTCTAGTGGAAAGTATGCTGAAGTTATAAAGGTTGAAAGAAGTGAAAGTTTAAAGGAAGGTTGAAGAATATCCCCATTCATTTCAATGGGAAGAATAATTTGAATAAAGTTAAATATTATAAAAAGTATAAAAGTTTGAAAAGTGAAACGTAATAGCAACCTAGTCTGAAAAAAGCTGAACGTTTTGACGTTTGAATGGTGTTTCTAGGCCAAAGTATGCGGGAGTAGTTAGGGTTGGAAAAAGGGGGGGGAATAATAAAAAGAAGAAGAAGAAGCGGAACTAGAAAGTGCATTTCCTAGCGGAAAATGCGTGTGAATGCAGAGAGCTGAAAAGGGAATGCTCAAATTGCTGAATTCCTTGGCTGAAGAGTGAAACATTAGAAAGTTTCAAAAGCTGAAGCTGAAACATTGTAAATTTGAAATATGTAAAGTTGAAAGTGGATGCTAAAGGGTGAAAAATTAGAAAGTAGAAAGTGTTAAAAATTAAAAGTAGGAGCTGAAGGAAAAAAACATTAGAAAGTTAAAGTGTCAAAAGTTGAAAGTTCAAGCTAAAAGGTGAAACATTATAAAGTTGAAAATGTCAAAAGTTGAAAGCTAAAGCTGAAACATTGTAAAGTTGAAATATGTAAAGTTGAAAGTGGAAGCTGAATGTTAAAATAAAGGAAAGTTGAAAGTGTCAAAAGTTGAAAGTGGAAGCTGAAAGGTGAAATATTGTAAAGTTGAAAATATCAAAAGTTGAAAGTGGAGGCTGAAGGTAAAACATTCTAAAGTTGAAAACGTATAAAGTTGAAAGGTGAAGCATTGTAGAGATGAAAGTGTCAAAAATAGAAAGTTGAAGCTGAAGGTGAAACTTTTGAAAGTTGAAAGTGGCAAAAGATGAAAGTGGAAGCTAAAAGGTATAATATAAGTAAGTTGAAATTCTGTCTAGCATTTTCCAAACCTAAGCTAAAGATATGGCAATTGCGTTGCTGTGGTAAAAAGTCTGGTCGCTCTGGACAGGTCATTTACATAATAGATTGTTCCCAGTGTCCTTATGAGTGAAACAAAACAACCCCTATGTCTCTAGCATTTTCCAAAGCTGAAATAGGGATATGCCAATTTGGTTGCTATGGTAACCAGTATGGTTGCTATGGAGGGGTCAGTGACATTATATAATGTTCCCTGTGTGACTACAAGTCATTTAGACCCATTCCCGTGTCTCTCTCATTTTACTAGGCTGAGATAGAGATGTGTCATTTTGGTTGCTATGGTAACCAGTATGGTTGCTATGGAGGAGTCAGTGACATTATATAATGTGTCCTATGTGACTACAAGTCATTTAGACCAACTCCCGTGTCTCCCTCATTTTCCTAAGCTGAGATAGAGATGTGTCATTTTGGTTGCTATGGAAACTAGTATGGTTGCTATGGAGGGGTCAGTGACATAATGTTCCCTGTGTGACTTCAAGTCATTCAGACAAACTCCTGTGTCTCTCTCATTTTCCAAAGCAGAAATAGAGATGTCTCAATTCGGTTGCTATGGTAACCAGTATGGTTCCTATGGAGGGGTAAGTGACATTATATAATGTTCCCTGTGTGACTACAAGTCATTTAGACCAACTCCCGTGTCTCTCTCATTTTCCTAAACCGAGATAGAGATGTGTCAATTGGGTTGCTATGGTAACCAGTATGGTTGCTACGGAGGGGTCATTGACATTATATAATGTTCCCTGTGTGACTACAAGTCATTTAGACCAACTCCTGTGTCTCTGTCGTTTTCCAAAGCTGAGATAGAGATGTGTCAACTGGGTTGCTATGGTAACCAGTATGGTTGCTATGGAGGGTCAGGTACCTCAATGAATGTTCCCGGGGTCGCTATTAGTGAAACAAACTCACCCCCATGTCTCTAGCATTTTCCTAAGCTGAGATAGAGATGTGTCAATCAGGTTGCTATGGTAACCATTATGGTTGCCATGGAGGGGTCATTGACATTATATAATGTTCCCTGTGTGACTATAAGTCAATTAGACCAACTCCTGTGTCTCTAGCATTTTCCTGGGCTGAGATAGAGACATGTCAATTGGGTTGCTATGGAAATTATTCTGGTTGCTATGGATGATTTGGTGACATCATGTTGTAATCTACATTCAACTTAGATCAATATAAAACAACTCCCATGTCTCTACGATGTTCCACTTAGAAGATATTTGACATTCAAAAATGATGTTGAAAAGTGGGCGTGGCTTGTTGAATTAATGTTAAATCATAAGCATTGATTGGCTGGATTAGTTATATGCATCCTTAATGTTGCTATGACTCTCCATTGTGAACCAATTACAAAAGCTATTTTACAATAGGATCATATGGGAATCAATTGCCCCATTGAAATGAATGGCAGCAATGCATCTCTATGGCCCACTCTAAGTCTATGAGAAGGCTAAGCCAATCAAATTTCGTTATTCAAATTAGTTGATTAACAGCTGCCTCCAACTGCCACTTTTTGAATCGAGGAGACATTTCTTAGATTTTGACCATGCCTCAAACAAATAAACATTACAGAAGAACCGTAAGACATATCGAGATGATTCTTTCTTTGTGAGAAGCAGAAGGCCTCAATGAAGATTATGGTGTAAATTTTTTTAAGATATGTGGAAAATTTTATTAGTTATGGCGAGTTAGAAAAAACCTTAATTTAAAACCTTTAAGCATTATTTTCTGGGTGAAATGCATTGATCTCAATGGAGCAATTTGCTTCCCTCGTTAAGGTTTAGCCTTCCTAGTTTAATAACCGTAGGTCATATGAAAGAAACAACTGCATCTTTGGAAAGAGGACAAATTTCTCTACTACTTTAATATAATTTTTATGCATAAAGGGTAAAGTTTAGTTTAGGAGAGAGGAATAAATGAAGAAGTTTGAGATGTGAAAAATTAGAGTGTAAGCCAGAGTGGAGCAGAATTAGGTAAAAATCCAAATTCTTTATTAAACTTAAACTGCGATTTATTAAAATCTGTAAAAGATATGTAAAAGCTGAAAAGAGCTTTTAAAAGCTGAAAATGTGTTGAATTGTTTAAAATTTGAATGATTGCTCTAGCTGAAAGTATGCTGAAGTTATGAAGTTTGAAAAAAAGCTGAAGATTTAAAGAGATTTGAAGAGTCTCCCCATTCATTTCAATGGGAAAAATATTTTAAATAAAGTTAAATTTTATAAAAAGTATAAAAGATATCAAAAAGCTGTATACGAGCAACATAGAGCAAAAAAAGCTGAACGTTTTGATGTTTGAATGGTGTTTCTAGGGCAAAGTATGCTGAAGTAGTAGGCTCCGGAAAAAGGGGGGGAATAAGAATAATAATAATAATAAATACGTAGGATAACAATAGTGTGAATGCCTCTGCATTCACACTAATAACTAGAAAGTGCATTTCCTAGCGGAAAATGCGTGTGAATGCAGAGAGCTGAAAGAGAATGCTTAAAATTGCTGAATTCTTTGGCTGAACGGTGAAACATTAGAAAGTTAAAAGTGTCAAAAGTTGAAAGTTGAAGCTAAAAGGGGAAACACTGTAATTTGAAAAGTGTCAAAATTTGAAAGCTGAAGCTGAAACATTGTAAAGTTGAAATATGTAAAGTTGAAAGTGGAAGCTGAATGTTAAAATATTAGAAAGTTGAAAGTGTCAAAAGTTGAAAGTGGAAGCTGAAAGGTGAAACATTGCAAAGTTGAAAATATCAAAAGTGGAAAGTGGAGGCTGAAAGGTGAAACATTTTAAAGTTGAAAACGTATAAAGTTGAAAGGTGAAGCATTGTAAAGTTGAAAGTGTCAAAAATAGAAAGTGGAAGCTGAAGGTGAAACTTTTGAAAGTTTAAAGTGTCAAAAGTTTAAAGTGGAAGCTGAAAGGTATAATATAAGTAAGTTGAAATTCTGTCTAGCATTTTTCTAACCTAAGATAAAGATATGGCAATTGCGTTGCTGTGGTAAAAAGTCTGGTCGCGCAGGACAGGTCATTTAAATAATAGATTGTTCCCAGTGTCACTATGAGTGAAACAAAACAACCCCCATGTCTCTAGCATTTTCCAAAGCTGATATAGGGATATGCCAATTTGGTTGCTATGGTAACCAGTATGGTTGCTATGGAGGGGTCAGTGACATTATATAATGTTTCCTCTGTGACTACAAGTCATTTAGACCCACTCCCGTGTCTCTCTCATTTTACTAAGCTGAGATAGAGATGTGTCATTTTGGTTGCTATGGTAACCAGTATGGTTGCTATGGAGGGGTCAGTGACATTATATAATGTTCCCTGTGTGACTACAAGTCATTTAGACCAACTCCCGTGTCTCTCTCATTTTCCTAAACTGAGATAGAGATGTGTCAATTTGGTTGCTATGGTATCCATTATGGTTGCTATGGAGGGGTCAGTGACATTATATAGTGTTCCCTGTGTCACTACAAGTCATTTAGACCAACTCCCATGTCTCTAGCATTTTCCTAAGCTGAGATAGAGATGTGTCAATTTGGTTGCTATGGTAACCAGTATGGTTGCTATGGAGGGGTCAGTGACACTATATAACGTTCCCTGTGTGACTACAAGTCATTTAGACCAACTCCCGTGTCTCTCTCATTTTCCTAAGCTGAGATAGAGATGTGTCTATTTGGTTGCTATGGTAACCAGTATGGTTGCTATGTAGGGGTCAGTGACATTATATGATGTTCCCTGTGTGACTACAAGTCATTTAGACCAACTCCAGTGTCTCTGTCGTTTTCCAAATCTGAGATAGAAATGTGTCAACTGGGTTGCTATGGTAACCAGTATGGTTGCTATGGAGGGTCAGGTACCTCAATGAATGTTCCCGGGGTCGTTACTAGTGAAACAAACTCACCCCCATGTCTCTAGCATTTTCCTAAGCTGAGATAGAGATGTGTCAACTGGGTTGCTATGGTAACCAGTATGGTTGCTATGGAGGGTCAGGTACCTCAATGAATGTTCCCGGGTCGCTATTAGTGAAACAAACTCACCCCCATGTCTCTAGCATTTTCCTAAGCTGAGATAGATATGTGTCAATCAGGTTGCTATGGTTACCATTATGGCTGCTATGGAGGGGTCATTGACATTATATAATGTTACCTGTGTGACTATAAGTCAATTAGACCAACTCCTGTGTCTCTAGCATTTTCCTGGGCTGAGATAGAGATGTGTCAATTGGGTTGCTATGGAAATTAATCTGGTTGTTATGGATGAATTGGTGACATCATGTTCTAATCTACATTCAACTTAGATCAATATAAAACAACTCCCATGTCTCTACGATGTTCCACTTAGAAGATATTTGACATTCAAAAAATGATGTTGAAAAGTGGGCGTGGCTTGTTGAATTAATGTTAAATCATAAGCATTGATTGGCTGGATTAGTTATATGCATCCTTAATGTTGCTATGACTCTCCATTGTGAACCAATTACAAAAGCACTTTTACAATAGTATCATATGGGAATCAATTGCCCCATTGAAATGAATGGCAGCAATGCATCTCTATGGCCCATTGTGAGTCTATGGGAAGGCTAAGCCAATCAAATTTCGTTATTCAAATTAGTTGATTAACAGCTGCCTCCAACTGCCACTTTTCGAATCGAGGAGACATTTCTCAGATTTTGACCATGCCTCAAACAAATAAACATTACAGAAGAACCGTAAGACATATCGAGATGATTCTTTCTCTGTGAGAAGCAGAAGACCTCAATGAAGATTATGATGTAAAATTTTTAACGATATGTGGAAAAATCTAGGAGTTATGGCGAGTTAGAAAAAGCCTAAATTTAAAACTTTGGAGCATCATTTTCTGGGTGAAATGCATTGATCTTAATGGAGCAATTTTCTTCCCTCGTTAAGGTTTAGCCCTCCTAGTTTAAAAACCGTAGGTCCTATGAAAGAAACAACTGTATCTTTGGAAAGAGGACAAATTTCTCTACTACTTTAATAATAATTTTGTGCATAAAGGGTAAAGTTTAGTTTAGGAGAGAGGAATAGATTAAGAAGTTTGAGATGTGGAAAATTAGAGTGGAAGCTAGAGTGGAGCATAATTAGGTCAAAATCCAAATTCTTCATAAAACTTAAACTGTTATTTATAAAAATCTGTAAAAGATATGAAAAAGCTGAAAACATATTTTAAAAGCTGAAAATGTGTTGAATTGTTTAAAATTTGAATGATTGCTCTAGCTGAAAGTATGCTGAAGTTATGAAGGTTGAAAAAAGCTGAAGATTGACAGAGAGTTGAAGTGTTTCCCATTCATTTCAATGGGAAAAATATTTTAAATAAAGTTAAATTTTATAAAAAGTATAAAAGTTTGAAAAGTGATATGTAATAGCAACCTAGTCTGAAAAAAACTGAACATTTTAAAGTTTGAATGGTGTTTCTAGTGCAAAGTATGCTGAAGTAGTTGGCTTTTCAAAAAAGGGGGGGAATAAAAATAATAAAAAAAATAATAACTAGAATATGCATTTCCTAGCGGAAAATGCGTGTGAATGCAGAGAGCTGAAAATGAAAGCAGGCTGAAAGTATCTGAAAAAAATCTAAAGTTGAAAGGTGAAGCTGAAAGGTAAAATATTTGAAAGTTGAAAGTATCAAAAGTTGAAAAATGAAGCTGAAAGGTGAAAGATTTGAAAGTCGGAAGTTTCAAAAGTTGAAAAGTGAAGCTGAAAGGTGAAAGATTTGAAAGCTGAAAGTGTCAGAAGTTGAAAGTGGAGGCCGAACGGTGAAACATTATAAAGTTGAAAACGTATAAAGTTGAAAGAAGAAGCATTGTAAAGTTGAAAGTGTCAAAAGTAGAAAGTGGAAGCCAAAGGTGAAATATTTGAAAGTTGAAAGTGTCAAAAGTTGAAAGTGGAAGCTGAACGGTATAATATTAGTAAGTTGAAATTCTGTCTAGCATTTTCCTAACCTAAGATAAAGATATGCCAATTGCGTTGCTATGGTAAAAAGTCTGGTTGCTCTGGACAGGTCATTTACATAATAGAATGTTCCCAGTGTCACTCTGAAGGAAATGAATCAACCCCCATGTCTCTAGCGATTCCCTGAGCTGAGTTAGAGATATGCCAATTGGGTTGCTATGATAACTATTATGGTTGCTATGGAAATGTCATTGACATTATCTAATGTTTCCTGTGTCACTATGAGTGAAACAAAACCACCCCCATGTCTCTAGCATTTTCCAAAGCTGATATAGAGATATGCCAATTTGGTTGCTATGGTAACCAGTATGGTTGCTATGGAGGGTAAGTGACATTATATAATGTTCCATGTGTGACTACAAGTCATTTAGACCAACTCCCGTGTGTCTTTCATTTTCCTAAGCTGAGATAGAAATGTTTCAATTTGGTTGCTATGGTAACCAGTATGGTTGCTATGGAGGGGTCAGTGACAGTATATAATGTTCCTTGTGTGACTACAAGTCATTTAGACCAACTCCCGTGTCTCTCTCATTTTCCTAAGCGGAGATAGAGATGTGTCAATTTGGTTGCTATGATAACCAGTATGGTTGCTATGGAGGGGTCAGTGACATTATATAATGTTCCCTGTGTGACTAAAAGTCATTTAAACCAACTCCCGTGCCTCTCTCATTTTCCTAAGCTGAGATAGAGATGTGTTAATTTGGTTGCTATGGTAACCAGAATGGTTGCTATGGAGGGGTATGTGACGGTATATAATGTTCCTTGTGTGACTACAAGTCATTTAGACCAACTCCGTTGTCTCTCTCATTTTCCTAAGCTGAGATAGAGATGTGTCAATTTGGTTGCTATGATAACCAGTATGGTTGCTATGGAGTGGTCAGTGACATTATATAATGTTCCCTGTGTGACTACAAGTCATTTAGACCAACTCCCGTGTCTCTATCATTTTCCAAAGCTGAGATAAAGATGTGTCGATTGGGTTGCTATGGTAACCAGTATGGTTGCTATGGAGGGGTCATTGACATTATATAATGTTCCCTGTGTGACTACAAGTCAATTAGACCAACTCCTGTGTCTCTGGCATTTTCCTAGGCTGAGATAGAGAAGTGTTAATTTGGTTGCTATGGTAAATAATTTGGTTGCTATGGATGAGTTGGTGACATCATGTTTATTCTACATTCAACCTAGATCAATATAAAACAACTCCCATGTCTCAACGATGTTCCACTTAGAAGATATTTGACATTTAAAAATGATGTTGAAAAGTGGGCGTGGCTTGATGAATTTATGTTAAATAATAAGCAATGATTGGCTGGATTAGTTATATGCATCCTCAATCTTGCTATGAATCTCCATTGTGAACCAATTACAAAAGCTCTTACAATAGGATTGTATTGGAATCAATTGCCCCATTGAAATGAATGGCAGCAATGCATCTCTATGGCCCATTGTGAGTCTATGAGAAAGCTAAGCCAATCAAATTTCGTTATTCAAATTAGTTGATTAACAGCTGCCTCCAACTGCCACTTTTTGAATCGAGGAGACATTTCTCAGATGTTAACCATGCCTCAAACAAATAAACATTACAGAAGAACCGTAAGACATATCGAGATGATTCTTTCTTTGTGAGAAGCAGAAGGCCTCAATGAAGATTATGGTGTATTTTTTCAAGATATGTGGAAAATTCTATTAGTTATGGCGAGTTAGAAAAAGCCTAAATTTAAAACCTTCAAGCATTATTTTCTGGGTGAAATGCATTGATCTTATTGGAGCAATTTGCTTCCCTCGTTAAGGTTTAGCCCTCCTAGTTTAAAAACCGTAGGTCATATGAAAGAAACAACTGCATCTTTGGAAAGAGGACAAATTTCTCTACTACTTTAATATAAATTTTGTGCATATAGGGTAAAGTTTAGTTCAGGAGAGGGGAATTGACGAAGAAGTTTGAGATGTGAAGAATTAGAGTGGAAGCTAGAGTGGAGCAGAATTAGGTCAAAATCCAAATTCTTCATTAAACTTAAACTGTGATTTATAAAAATCTGTAAAAGATATAAAAAAGCTGAAAACAAATTTTAAAAGCTGAAAATGTGTTGAATTGTTTAAAATTTGAATGATTGCTCTAGCTGAAAGTATGCTGAAGTTATGAAGGTTGAAAAAAAGCTGAAGGTTGAAAGAGATTTGAAGTGTTTCCCATTCATTTCAATGGTAAAAAATATTTTAAATAAAGTTAAATTTTATAAAAAGTATAAAAGTTTGAAAAGTGACAAGTAATAGCATACATGTCCTGAATAAGCTGAACATTTTGACGTTTGAATGGTGTTTCTAGGCTAAAGTATGCGGGAGTAGATAGCGACCGGGAATAATAATAATAACTAGAAAGTGCATTTCCTAGCGGAAAATGCGTGTGAATGCAGAGAGCTGAAAAGGTAATGCTCAAATTGCTGAATTCCCGGGCTGAAGAGTGAAACATTAGAAAGTTTCAAAAGCTGAAGCTGAAACATTGTAAATTTGAAATATGCAAAGTTGAAAGTGGATGCTGAAGGTCGAAAAATTAGAAAGTAGAAATTGTTAAAAATTAAAAGTGGGAGCTGAAAGGTAAAACATTAGAAAGTTAAAGTGTCAAAAGTTGAAAGTTCAAGCTAAAAGGTGAAACATTAGAAAGTTAAAAATGTCAAAAGTTGAAAGCTAAAGCTGAAACATTGTAAAGTTGAAATATGTAAAGTTGAAAGTGGAAGCTGAATGTTAAAATATTAGAAAGTTGAAAGTGTCAAAAGTTGAAAGTGGAAGCTGAAAGGTGAAACATTGTAAAGTTGAAAATATCAAAAGTTGAAAGTGGAGGCTGAAGGTAAAACATTCTAAAGTTGAAAACGTACAAAGTTGAAAGGTGAAGCATTGTAAAGTTGAAAGTGTCAAAAATAGAAAGTGGAAGCTGAAACTTTTGAAAGTTGAAAGTGTCAAAAGTTAAAAGTGGAAGCTGAAAGGTATAATATAAGTAAGTTGAAATTCTGTCTAGCATTTTCCTAACCTAAGATAAAGATATGGGAATTGCGTTGCTGTGGTAAAAAAGTCTGGTCGTCCTGGACAGGTCATTTACATAATAGATTGTTCCCAGTGTCACTATGAGTGAAACAAAACAACCCCCATGTCTCTAGCATTTTCCAAAGCTGATATAGGGATATGCCAATTTGGTTGCTATGGTAACCAGTATGGTTGCTATGGAGGGGTCAGTGACATTATATGATGTTCCCTGTGTGACTACAAGTCATTTAGACCAACTCCTGTGTCTCTCTAATTTTCCTAAGCTGAGATAGAGATGTGTCAATTTGGTTGCTATGGAAACCAGTATGGTTGCTATGGAGGGGTCAGTGACATTATATAATGTTCCCTGTGTGACAACAAGTCATTTAGACCAACTCCTGTGTCTCTCTCATTTTCCAAAGCTGATATAGGGATATGCCAATTTGGTTGCTTTGGTAACCAGTATGGTTGCTATGGAGGGGTCAGTGACATTATATAATGTTCCCTGTGTTACTACAAGTCATTTAGACCAACTCCCATGTCTCTTTCATTTTCCAAATCAGAAATAGAGATGTCTCAATTCGGTTGCTATGGTAACCAGTATGGTTGCTATGGAGGGGTCAGTGACATTATATAATGTTCCCTGTGTGACTACAAGTCATTCAGATAAACTCCCGTGTCTCTTATTTTCCTAAGCTGAGATAGAGATGTGTCAATTTGGTTGCTATGGTAACCAGTATGGTTGCTATGGAGGGGTCAGTAACATCATATAATGTTCCTTGAGTGACTGCAGGTAAATTACAACAACCCCTGTGTCTCTAGCATTTTCCTAAGCTGAGAAAAGATGTGCCAACTGGGTTGCTATGGTAACCAGTATTGTTGCTATGGAGGGGTCATTGACATCATATAATGTTTCATGTGTCACTATGAGTGAAACAAACCAAACCCTGTGTCCCTAGCATTTTTCTAAGCTGAGATAGAGATATGTCAATTTGGTTGCTATGGTAACCATTTGGTTGCTATGGAGGGTTTAGTTACCTCAGTGATTGTTACCGGGGTCACAATTATTGAAACAAACTCACCCCCATGTCTCTAGCACTTTCCTAAGCAGAGGGAGAGATGTGTCAATTGGGTTGCTATGCTAACCAGTATGGTTGCTATGGAGGGGTCGTTGGCATAATATATTGATCCCTGTGTGACTACAAGTAAATTACACCAACCCCCATGTCTCTAGCATTTTTCAAAACTAAGATAGAGATGTGTCAATTTGGTTGCTATGGTAACCAGTATGGTTGCTATGAAGGGGTCAGTGACATAATATAATGTTCCCTGTGTGATTAAAAGTCAATTAAACCAACTCCTGTGTCTCTAGCATTTTCCTAAGCTGAGATAGAGATGTGTCAATTTGGTTGCTATGGTAACCAGTATGGTTGCTATGAAGGGGTCAGTGACATAATATAATGTTCCCTGTGTGATTAAAAGTCAATTAAACCAACTCCTGTGTCTCTAGCATTTTCCTAAGCTGAGATAGAAATGTGTCAATTGGGTAGCTATGGCAACCAGTATGGCTGCTATGGAGGGGTCTGCTACCTCAATGAATGTTTCC
Organism: Danionella cerebrum; assembly: GCA_007224835.1. Classification (NCBI taxonomy): domain Eukaryota; kingdom Metazoa; phylum Chordata; class Actinopteri; order Cypriniformes; family Danionidae; genus Danionella; species Danionella cerebrum. Next base: position 18,189 of record SRMA01024485.1, read on the forward strand.
GAGTCGCTATTAGTGAAACAAACTCACCCCCATGTCTCTAGCATTTTCCTAAGCAGAGATAAAGATGTGTCAATTGGGTTGCTATGGTAACCAGTATGGTTGCTATGGAGGGGTAAGTGACGTTATATAATGTTCCCTTTCTGACTACAAGTCATTTAAACCAACTCCAATGTCTCTCTCATTTTCCTAAGCTGAGATAGACATGTGTCAATTTGGTTGCTATGGTAACCAGTATGGTTGCTGTGGAGGGGTCAGTGACATTATATAATGTTCCCTGTTTTACCACAAATCATTTAGACCAACTCCCGTGTCTCTCTCATTTTCCTAAGCTGAGATAGAGATGTGTCAATTGGGTTGCTATGGTAACCAGTATGGTTGCTACGGAGGGGTCATTGACATTATATAAGGTTTCTTGTTTGACTGCAAGTCAATTAGACCAACTCCTGTGTCTCTAGCATTTTCCTAGGCTGAGATAAAGATTATCCGGTTTGGTTGCTATGGTAAATAATCTGGTTGCTATGGATGAGTTGGTGACATCATGTTGTAATCTACATTCAGCTTAGATCAATATAAGACAACTCCCATGTTTCTACGATGTTCCACTTAGAAGATATTTGACATTCAAAAATTATGTTGAAAAGTGGGCGTGGCTTGATGAATTAATGTTAAATCATAAGCAATGATTGGCTGGATTAGTTATATGCATCCTTAATGTTGCTATGAATCTCCATTGTGAACCAATTACAAAAGCTCTTTTACAATTAGCTCATATGGGAATCATTTGCCCAATTGAAATGAATGGCAGCAATGCATCTCTATGGTTGTTAAAACTGGGAGTGGCTTGATGAATTTATGTTAAATCATAAGCAATGATTGGCTGGATTAGTTATATGTATCCTTAATGTTGCTTTGAATCTCCATTGTGAACCAATTACAAAAGCACTTTTACAATAGGATCTATGGGAATCAATTGCCCCATTGAAATGAATGGCAGCAATGCATCCCTATGGCCCATTGTGAGTCTATGGGAAGGCTAAGCCAATCAAATTTCGTTATTCAAATTAGTTGATTAACAGCTGCCTCCAACTGCCACTTTTGAATCGAGGAGACATTTCTCAGATGTTGACCATGCCTCAAACAAATAAAGATTACAGCAGAACTGTAAGACATATCGAGATGATTCTTTCTTTGTGAGAAGCAGAAGGCCTCAATGAAGATTATGGTGTACATTTTTTTAAGATATGTGGAAAATTCTATTAGTTATGGCGAGTTAGAAAAAGCCTTAATTTAAAACCTTGAAGAATTATTTTCTGGGTGAAATGCATTGATCTTAATGGAGCAATTTGCTTCCCTCGTTAAGGTTTAGCCCTCCTAGTTTAAAAACCGTAGGTCATATGAAAGAAACAACTGCATCTTTGGAAAGAGGACAAATTTCTCTACTACTTTAATATAAATTTTATGCATAAAGGGAAAAGTTTAGTTTAGGAGAGAGGAATTGATGAAGAAGTTTGAGATGTGAAAAATTAGAGTGGAAGCTAGAGTGGAGCAGAATTAGGTCAAAATCCAAATTCTTCATTAAACTTAAACTGTGATTTATTAAAATCTGTAAAAGATATGTAAAAGCTGAAAACATCTTTTAAAAGCTGAAAATGTGTTGAATTGTTTAAAATTTGAATGACTGCTCTAGCTGAAAGTATGCTGAAGTTATGAAGGTTGAAAAAAAGCTGAAGATTAAAAGAGATTTGAAGTGTTTCCCATTCATTTCAATGGGAAAAATATTTTAAATAAAGTTAAATTTTATAAAAAGTATAAAAGATATCAAAAAGCTGTATACGAGCAACCTATTCCAAAAGAAGCTGAACATTTTGACGTTTGAATGGTGTTTCTAGCTTAAAGTATGCAGAAGTAGTTAGCCGTCGAAAAGTGGGAGAATAATAATAATAACTAGAAAGTGCATTTCCTAGCGGAAAATGCGTGTGAATGCAGAGAGCTGAAAGAGAATGCTTAAAATTGCTGAATTCCTTGGCTGAACGAAGAAACATTAGAAAGTTAAAAGTGTCATAAGTTGAAAGTTGAAGCTAAAAAGTGAAACATTGTAATTTGAAAAGTGTCAAAATTTGAAAGCTGAAGCTGAAACATTGTAAAGTTGAAATATGTAAAGTTGAAAGTGGAAGCTGAATGTTAAAATATTAGAAAGTTGAAAGTGTCAAAAGTTGAAAGTGGAAGCTGAAAGGTGAATCATTGTAAAGTTAAAAATATCAAAAGTTGAAAGTGGAGGCTGAAAGGTGAAACATTTTAAAGTTGAAAACGTATAAATTTGAAAGGTGAAGCTGAAACATTGTAAAGTAGAAATATGTAAAGTTGAAAGTGGAAGTTGAAAGGTAAAACATTAGACAGTTAAAATTGTCAAATTTGAAAGTGTAAGCTGAAAGTTGAAACATAAAAATAAATATGACACATTGTAAAGTTGAAAATGTCAATCAATTGGGTTGCTTTGGTAATAAGTATGGTTGCTATGGAGG
>SRMA01024486.1:0-11967 GCA_007224835.1 Danionella cerebrum
TTTTGGGTGACAGAGGCTTGTCCGTTGTTTTTTTTGTTTTTTTCTCCATCTCATTTTTCTTGCGTGAATACATTGCAGATGATTTGTTGCGAGTGGCATGCCGGGTATCGCTGTTCCTCTTTTAGTGAGAAGGTTGCTGGTTCGAGGCCAGCGGGGGCTCTTCCAAAAGGAACTTGCTCATTCTCGTGAGCGGGTTTTCTCCGGTTTACTCCACTGGGTCAAAAACATGCGTCGAGATCATTGAATTTGCTCAATTCTAGGGCGTACCCCGCAATCTTCCCAAACGGCGCTGGAAACGTGCACCGGCACCATAAGCCTTTGACTCTGAAAGGGAAGATGGATTTGGGAAACGCGAGAGCTGCTTCCTGGGTACCGATTGATGCAAAGGGCCACCGCTTTGACACCTCGTATGAGCGGATTACGATAGAAGGATACTCTTCTCTGCAAAGACACAGATCGCGTTCATTAATTTTCACAACGAATACAGACAATGAACAAACGAGGTAGTAAACGGGTAAACATTTATGGGCAACACTTTAGTTTTCCTCTTAGTGCGACTGATTTCTTGTTAAATTGAAAAAAAATATAAGAAATGTTCAAAACACTTCAAAATGATCACTTCTACGACGGTCCCGAGAAAATCACAATATCAAATGTACGAATCATAGATGAAACACGTACAAAAAGTGAGCTAAGGTTGTTGTTTTCTTTATTTTCTTTATTTATTTATTTATTTTTTTTTACATTTTAACATTTTACCATAAACAATTTGTACATTTTACAAACGCATCGAACAAAACGTGTGCTGGACACCAAATCTGCTCTCTTTCGTTATTGGGCAGCCTGGCATCGCGTGCACTTTACCCGTATGTTGTTCTCTGAGTGAGTCTTGAGTGTGGCTTTCGGAGTGCGGTCGGCTCTCATAAACACACGCACATCTCTCGCTGGCGTTGGCTGTGTGTTGCTGGCATTGTCCTGCTGACTGCGACGAGCAGAAGAAATCAACTCGTCAAAACGGACAACGCCACGGCGGGAATTTCACCAGGAGAATCTAAGGGAACAAGTAAAAGCAGACTCTGTTTAAAAGACAGCGCATGTCATCGCGCATGTGTGTTTAGATATTCATTACCGCGCATGCCTTAGAACATTTGTGAGGTGCTCAATGCCATTGAGTACGTAACCAATGCGAGGGCACTTTACATTTTGACCATGATGAGTCGGGGTGGGACTCGTCATCAGCATCACGCCGGTGTAGCTGTGTCAGCGACGGGCTTTTGGGTGACAGAGGCTTGTCCGTTGTTTTTTGTTTGTTTTTTTTCCCCATCTCATTTTTCTCGCGTGAATACATTGCAGATGATTTGTTGCGAGTGGCACGCCGCGTGTCGCTGTTCCTCTTTTAGTGAGAAGGTTGCTGGTTCGAGGCCAGCCGGGGCTCTTCCAAAAGGAACTTGCTCATTCTCGTGGGGGGGTTTTCTCCGGTTTACTCCACTGGAGCAAAAACATGCGTCGAGATCATTGAATTTGCTCAATTCTAGAGCGTACCCCGCAATCTTCCCAAACGGCGCTGGAAACGTGCACCGGCACCATAAGCCTTTGACTCTGAAAAGAGAAGATGGATTTGGGAAACGCGAGAGCTGCTTCCTGGGTACCGATTGATGCAAAGGGCCACGGCTTTGACACCTCGTATGAGCGGATTACGATTGAAGGATACTCTTCTCTGCAAAGACACAGATCACGTTCATTAATTTTCACAACGAATGCAGACAATGAACGAACGAGGTAGTAAGCGGGTAAACATTTATGGGCAACACTTTAGTTTTCCTCTTAGTGCGACTGATTTCTTGTTAAATTGAAAAAAATATAAGAAATGTTCAAAACACTTCAAATGATCACTTCTACGACGGTCCCGAGAAAATCACAATATCCAATGTACGAATCATAGATGGAACACGTACAAAAAGTGAGCTAAGATTGTTTTGGTTTCTTTATTTTTTTATTTTTTTAACATTTTACCATAAACAATTTGTACATTTTACAAACGCATCGAACAAAACGTGTGCTGGACACCAAATCTGCTCTCTTTCCGTTATTGGGCAGCCTGGCATCTCGTGCGCTTTACCCGTATGTTGTTCTCTGAGTGAGTCTTGAGTGTGGCTTTTGCAGTGCGGTCGGCTCTCATAAACACACGCACATCTCTCGCTGACGTTGGCTGTGTGTGTCTGGCATTGTCCTGCTGACTGCGACGAGCAGAAGAAATCAACTCGTCAAAACGGACAACGCCACCGCGGGAATTTCACCAGGAGAATCTAAGGGAACAAGTAAAAGCAGACTCTGTTTAAAAGACAGCGCATGTCATCGCGCATGTGTGTTTCGATATTCATTACCGCGCATGCCTTAGAACATTTGTTAGGTGCTCAATGCCATTGAGTACGTAACCAATGCGAGGGCACGTTACAATTTGACCATGATGAGTCGGGGTGGGACTCGTCATCAGCATCACGCCGGTGTAGCTGTGTCAGCGGCGGGCTTTTGGGTGACAGAGGCTTGTCCGTTGTTTTTTTTTCTCCATCTCATTTTTCTCGCGTGAATACATTGCAGATGATTTGTTGCGAGTGGCACGCCGGGTATCGCTGTTCCTCTTTTAGTGAGAAGGTTGCTGGTTCGAGGCCAGCCGGGGCTCTTCCAAAAGGAACTTGCTCATTCTCGTGAGCGGGTTTTCTCCGGTTTACTCCACTGGAGCAAAAACATGCGTCGAGATCATTGAATTTGCTCAATTCTAGTGCGTACCCCGCAATCTTCCCAAACGGCGCTGGAAACGTGCACCGGCACCATAAGCCTTTGACTCTGAAAAGGAAGAGGGATTTGGAAAACCGAGAGCTGCTTCCTGGGTACCGATTGATGCAAAGGGCCACCGCTTTGACACCTCGTATGAGCGGATTACGATTGAAGGATACTCTTCTCTGCAAAGACACAGATCGCGTTCATTAATTTTCACATTGAATACAGACAATGAACGAACGAGGTAGTAAACGGGTAAACATTTATGGGCAACACTTTAGTTTTCCTCTTAGTGCGACTGATTTCTTGTTAAATTGAAAAAAATATAAGAAATGTTCAAAACACTTCAAAATGATCACTTCTACGACGGTCCCGAGAAAATCACAATATCCAATGTACGGATCATAGATGAAACACATACAAAAAGTGAGCTAAGATTGTTTTGGTTTCTTTATTTTTTTACATTTTTAACATTTTACCATAAACAATTTGTACATTTTACAAACGCATCGGACAAAGCGTGTGCTGGACACCAAATCTGCTCTCTTTCCGTTATTGGGCAGCCTGGCATCGCGTGCACTTTACCCGTGTGTTGTTCTCTGAGTGAGTCTTGAGTGTGGCTTTCGGAGTGCGGTCGACTCTCATAAACACACGCACATCTCTCGCTGACGTTGGCTGTGTGTTTCTGGCATTGTCCTGCTGACTGCGACGAGCAGAAGAAATCAACTCGTCAAAACGGACAACGCCACCGCGGGAATTTCACCAGGAGCATCTACGGGAACAAGTAAAAGCAGACTCTGTTTAAAAGACAGCGCATGTCATCGCGCATGTGTGTTTCGATATTCATTACAGCGCATGCCTTAGAACATTTGTTAGGTGCTCAATGCCATTGAGTACGTAACCAATGCGCGGGCACTCTACATTTTGACCATGATGAGTCGGGGTGGGACTCGTCATCAGCATCACGCCGGTGTAGCTGTGTCAGCGACGGGCTTTTAGGTGACAGAGGCTTGTCCGTTGTTTTTTTTTGTTTTTTTTCTCCATCTCATTTTTCTCGCGTGAATACATTGCAGATGATTTGTTGCGAGTGGCACGCCGGGTGTCGCTGTTCCTCTTTTGGTGAGAAGGTTGCTGGTTCGAGGCCAGCCGGGGCTCTTCCAAAAGGAACTTGCTCATTCTCGTGAGCGGGTTTTCTCGGTTTACTCCACTGGAGCAAAAACATGCGTCGAGATCATTGAATTTGCTCAATTCTAGGGCGTACCCCGCAATCTTCCCAAGCGGCGCTGGAAGCGTGCACCGGCACCATAAGCCTTTGACTCTGAAAAGGGAAGATGGATTTGGGAAACGCGAGAGCTGCTTCCTGGGTACCGATTGATGCAAGGGCCACCGCTTTGACACCTCGTATGAGCGGATTACGATTGAAGGATACTCTTCTCTGCAAAGACACAGATGGCGTTCATTAATTTTCACAACGAATACAGACAATGAACGAACGAGGTAGTAAACGGGTTAACATTTATGGGCAACACTTTAGTTTTCCTCTTAGTGCGACTGATTTCTTGTTAAATTGAAAAATATATAAGAAATGTTCAAAACACTTCAAAATGATCACTTCTACGACGGTCCCGAGAAAATCACAATATCAATGTACGAATCATAGATGAAACACGTACAAAAAGTGAGCTAAGATTGTTTTGGTTTCTTTATTTTTTACATTTTACCATAAACAATTTGTACATTTTACAAACGCATCGAACAAAACGTGTGCTGGACACCAAATCTGCTCTCTTTCCGTTATTGGGCAGCCTGGCATCGCGTGCACTTTACCGTATGTTGTTCTCTGAGTGAGTCTTGAGTGTGGCTTTCGGAGTGCGGTCGGCTCTCATAAACACACGCACATCTCTCGCTGACGTTGGCTGTGTGTTTCAGGCATTGTCCTGCTGACTGCGACGAGCAGAAGAAATCAACTCGTCAAAACGGACAACGCCACGGCGGGAATTTCACCAGGAGAATCTAAGGGAACAAGTAAAAGCAGACTCTGTTTAAAAGACAGTGCATGTCAAAGGCAGAACACCAGCGCAATTTATTGGCCTTCGCGAATTCACACAGACACGTCATCGCAGTCGCGGCGTGGAGAGAACCCTGTGCTTTTACTGACTCTGTAAAGCATTTCTACTAAGGAGAGAGAGAGAGAGAGAGAGAGAGAGAGAGAGAAATCACTGTCACAGCCGTCGTTTCGGCTGCTTTCTGAAAAAGAAACCCGTACTTGGCTCATTAGCATCTGTAACCAGCAGGAGCCGCCAGCTAGCCTCGAACTAGTGACCTTTTGATGAAAAGCCACAGTGCTAGCTCTTGTGAAATGCGTCGACTGTAAAGAACAGCCTTAGCACAGGCCCAAAGGGGCGCAGTCACGGACACATTTGGAATGTCAGTTTTGCTCTCAAAGCTAAATTTTGTCACTGTAGTTATGGCTGCAACCCATCTTTAGAGAGAAAAAAAGACAAGTCTCGAATTTTCTTGTCTCTATCACTTTTTTTTTCAATTAAACACAGCCGCAATAGCACACAAGTTCAAGTTTGATTATTTATATAGCGCTTTTCACAATGGACAGTGTCTCAAAGCAGCTTTACAGTAAACCAACAAGTTGAAACTCGAAAAAGAGGGAAAAATTAATTAATAAGTGGTGTATATTTCCCTAATAAGACTATGAGGTGGTCTGGAAATGTTTTTGTTGAACCCCAAATGAATTTACTAGGTCTATAAATGACAGTCCAAGGGCATCACCTGGTTCATCTATATGAATATTAAAATCTCCCACAAGCAGTAATTTATCAAAAGTGACCAAGAGATCAGAGAGAAATTGAACAAAAAAGCGTTACTCAAACCTGGCCCTCTCTCTCTCTCTCTCTCTCTCTTTCTCTTTCTCTCTCTGCGGTTTTTGGAGCGTGTGCGCCCTCAGGTGGCGAACCTCTGAAAAGAAAAAACACAAATACATAGCACGAATCTGTTGAAGTGGTTAAGCGTCCAGTTAACCACGAGCTTCAAATAAAAGACAAAAGCATTTCTTAGGCAAGTAAAACCAGACACATCAAGTCTAAACAAACGTTTATCAGTCAGGCGTGACGAGAATGACGAGCGTGACGACGCAACCAATAGAGTTGAACGTCATTTGCATAGGTCCCTGTTTGAGCAAACCTTGAATCTACTCCGTCGAGACGAGGAACCAAATGACCTGAAAGCTTAAGCCCACCGAGAATCACACGCTGCTCGCGAACAGAGTGTTTTGGGGAGACCCTGAATATTTCCGGTCACCGTCAACTTAAATGCACTGCATAATAGGCCATTTATAATAAGCGCACGACGTCACAATTGAATGACAAGCGCGCCACGTCACCATTGAATGACGAGCGCTCCACGTCGCCATTTTAAGACAAGCGCTCCACGTCACCATTGGCTGTGAGCGGGGCGGCAGCTCACTGATGTGTCTGAAGTCTGTGTGGATTTGCGGTGCGGGGAAGAGGATGCGCACTTTTTTTTTTCTTTCGCGCGGCTTCATATTGTTAAATAAAATAAATGTATAAAATAAAAATGTATTTAAAATAAAGAAATAAACAGCATTAGAACAACAACAATGGCAAATAATAATATGAATATCAACAATACAATTACTTAAAATCGAATTTCACAAACTGCTGTATTTATGCACTTCCAAAACGAGTGATCAAACGAATCGGGATCATCAGAGTAAAAACAGTATTTCGTGTCAGTATAATTGTTATGTCTTTTCAAAGAACACTTGTCTGATTATAAAATATCTATGGTTTTAACCATAGACTTTTAAACCTAATCACAGGGTATGGGAGTTTCAAAATCCATCACCGCGCATGCGCGTATGAACATTGATTACGTCCTCAATACTATTGAGTACGTCATCGCGCATGTGAGGTTCGATATTCATTACCGCGCATGCCTTAGAACATTTGTTAGGTGCTCCATGCCATTGAGTACGTAACCAATGCGAGGGCACTTTACATTTTGACCATGATGAGTCGGGGTGGGACTCGTCATCAGCATCACGCCGTGTAGCTGTGTCAGCGACGGGCTTTTGGGTGACAGAGGCTTGTCCGTTGTTTTTTTTTGTTTTTTTTCTCCATCTCATTTTTCTCGCGTGAATACATTGCAGATGATTTGTTGCGAGTGGCACGCCGGGTGTCGCTGTTCCTCTTTTAGTGAGAAGGTTGCTGGTTCGAGGCCAGCCGGGCTCTTCCAAAAGGAACTTGCTCATTCTCGTGAGCGGGTTTTCTCCGGTTTACTCCACTGGAGCAAAAACATGCGTCGAGATCATTGAATTTGCTCAATTCTAGGGCGTACCCCGCAATCTTCCCAAACGGCGCTGGAAACGTGCACCGGCACCATAAGCCTTTGACTCTGAAAAGGGAAGATGGATTTGGGAAACGCGAGAGCTGCTTCCTGGGTACCGATTGATGCAAAGGGCCACCGCTTTGACACCTCGTATGAGCGGATTACGATTGAAGGATACTCTTCTCTGCAAAGACACAGATCGCGTTCATTAATTTTCACAACGAATGCAGACAATGAACGAACGAGGTAGTAAACGGGTAAGCATTTATGGGCAACACTTTAGTTTTCCTCTTAGTGCGACTGATTTCTTGTTAAATTGAAAAAATATAAGAAATGTTCAAAACACTTCAAAATGATCACTTCTACGACGGTCCCGAGAAAATCACAATATCCAATGTACGAATCATAGATGAAACACGTACAAAAAGTGAGCTAAGATTGTTTTGGTTTCTTTATTTTTTTACATTTTTAACATTTTACCATAAACAATTTGTACATTTTACAAACGCATCGAACAAAACGTGTGCTGGACACAAATCTGCTCTCTTTCCGTTATTGGGCAGCCTGGCATCGCGTGCACTTTACCCGTATGTTGTTCTCTGAGTGAGTCTTGAGTGTGGCTTTTGGAGTGCGGTCGACTCTCATAAACACACGCACATCTCTCGCTGACGTTGGCTGTGTGTTTCTGGCATTGTCCTGCTGACTGCGACGAGCAGAAGAAATCAACTCGTCAAAACGGACAACGCCACCGCGGGAATTTCACCAGGAGAATCTAAGGGAACAAGTAAAAGCAGACTCTGTTTAAAAGACAGCGCATGTCAAAGGCAGAACACCAACGCAATTTATTGGCCTTCACGAATTCACACAGACGCGTCATCGCAGTCGCGGCGTGGAGAGAACCCTGTGCTTTTACTGACTCTGTAAAGCATTTCTACTAGGGAGAGAGAGAGAGAGAGAGAGAGAGAGAAATCACTGTCACAGCCGTCGTTTCTGCTGCTTTCTGAAAAAGAAACCCGTACTTGGCTCATTAGCATCTGTAACCGGCAGGAGCCGCCCGCTAGCCTCGAACTAGTGACCTTTTGATGAAAAGCCACAGTGCTAGCTCTTGTGAAATGCGTCGACTGTAAAGAACAGCCTTAGCACAGGCCCAAGGGCCGCAGTCACGGACACATTTGGAATGTCAGTTTTGCTCTCAAAGCTAAATTTTGTCACTGTAGTTATAGCTGCAACCCATCTTTAGAGAGAAAAAAAAGACAAGTCTCGAATTTTCTTGTCTCTATCCTTTTTTTTTTTCAATTAAACACAGCCGCAATAGCACACAAGTTCAAGTTTGATTATTTATATAGCGCTTTTCACAACGGACAGTGTCTCAAAGCAGCTTTACAGTAAACCAACAAGTTGAAACTCGAAAAAGAGGAAAAAATTAATTAATAAGTGGTGTATATTTCCCTAATAAGACTATGAGGTGGTCTGCAAATGTTTTGTTGAACCCCAAATGAATTTACTAGGTCTATAAATGACAGTCCAAGGGCATCACCTGGTTCATCTACATGAATATTAAAATCTCCACAAGCAGTAATTTATCAAAAGTGACCAAGAGATCAGAGAGAAATTGAACAAAAAAACGTTACTCAAACCCGGCCCTCTCTCTCTCTCTCTCTCTCTCTCTCTCTCTTTCTCTTTCTCTCTCTGCGGTTTTTGGAGCGTGTGCGCCCTCAGGTGGCGAACCTCTGAAAAGAAAACACACAAATACATAGCACGAATCTGTTGAAGTGGTTAAGCGTCCAGTTAACCACGAGCTTAAAATAAAAGACAAAAGCATTTCTTAGGCAAGTAAAACCAGACACATCAAGTCTAAACAAACGTTTATCAGTCAGGCGTGACGAGAATGACGAGCGTGACGACGCAACCAATAGAGTTGAACGTCATTTGCATAGGTCCCTGTTTGAGCAAACCTTGAATCTACTCCGTCGAGACGAGGAACCAAATGACCTGAGAGCTTAAGCCCACCGAGAATCACACGCTGCTCGCGAACAGAGTGTTGGGGGAGACCCTGAATATTTCCGGTCACCGTCAGCTTAAATGCACTGCATAATAGGCCATTTATAATGAGCGCACGACGTCACAATTGGCTGTGAGCGGGGCGGCAGCTCACAGATGTGTCTGAAGTCTGTGTGGATTTGCGGCGCGGGGAAGAGGATGCGCACTTTTTTTTTTTCTTTCGCACGGCTTCATATTGTTAAATAAAATAAATGTATAAAATAAAATGTATTTAAAATAAAGAAATAAACAGCATTAGAACAACAACAATAGCAAATAATAATATGAATATCAACAATACAATTACTTAAATCGAATTTCACAAACTGCTGTATTTATGCACTTCCAAAACGAGTGATCAAACGAATCGGGATCATCAGAGTAAAAACAGTATTACGTGTCAGTATAATTGTTATGTCTTTTCAAAGAACACTTGTCTGATTATAAAATATCTATGGTTTTAACCATAGACTTTAAAACCTAATCACAGGGTATGGGAGTTTCAAAATCCATCACCGCGCATGCGCGTATGAACATTGATTAGGTCCTCAATACTATTGAGTACGTCATCGCGCATGTGTGTTTCGATATTCATTACCGCGCATGCCTTAGAACATTTGTTAGGTGCTCAATGCCATTGAGTACGTAACCAATGCGAGGGCACTTTACATTTTAACCATGATGAGTCGGGGTGGGACTCGTCATCAGCATCACGCCGGTGTAGCTGTGTCAGCGACGGGCTTTTGGGTGACAGAGGCTTGTCCGTTGTTTTTTTTTGTTTTTTTTTCTCCATCTCATTTTTCTCGCGTGAATACATTGCAGATGATTTGTTGCGTGTGGCACGCCGGGTATCGCTGTTCCTCTTTTAGTGAGAAGGTTGCTGGTTCGAGGCCAGCAGGGGCTCTTCCAAAAGGAACTTGCTCATTCTCGTGAGCGGGTTTTCTCCGGTTTACTCTACTGGAGCAAAAACATTCGTCGAGATCATTGAATTTGCTCAATTCTAGGGCGTACCCCGCAATCTTCCCAAGCGGCGCTGGAAGCGTGCACCGGCACCATAAGCCTTTGACTCTGAAAAGGGAAGATGGATTGGGGAAACGCGAGAGCTGCTCCCTGGGTACCGATTGATGCAAAGGGCCACCGCTTTGACACCTCGTATGAGCGGATTACGATTGAAGGATACTCTTCTCTGCAAAGACACAGATCGGCGTTCATTAATTTTCACAACGAATGCAGACAATGAACGAACGAGGTAGTAAACGGGTAAACATTTATGGGCAACACTTTAGTTTTCCTCTTAGTGCGACTGATTTCTTGTTAAATTGAAAAAAATATAAGAAATGTTCAAAACACTTCAAATGATCACTTCTACGACGGTCCCGAGAAAATCACAATATCCAATGTACGAATCATAGATGAAACACGTACAAAAAGTGAGCTAAGATTGTTTGGTTTCTTTATTTTTTTACATTTTTTACATTTTACCATAAACAATTTGTACATTTTACAAACGCATCGAACAAAACGTGTGCTGGACACCAAATCTGCTCTCTTTCCGTTATTGGGCAGCCTGGCATCACGTGCACTTTACCCGTATGTTGTTCTCTGAGTGAGTCTTGAGTGTGGCTTTCGGAGTGCGGTTGGCTCTCATAAACACACGCACATCTCTCGCTGACGTTGGCTGTGTGTTTCTGGCATTGTCCTGCTGACTGCGACGAGCAGAAGAAATCAGCTCGTCAAAGCGGACAACGCCACCGCGGGAATTTCACCAGGAGAATCTAAGGGAACAAGTAAAAGCAGACTCTGTTTAAAGACAGTGCATGTCAAAGGCAGAACACCAACGCAATTTATTGGCCTTCACGAATTCACACAGACACGTCATCGCAGTCGCGGCGTGGAGAGAGCCCTGTGCTTTTACTGACTCTGTAAAGCATTTCTACTAGGGAGAGAGAGAGAGAGAGAGAGAGAGAGAGAGAGAGAGAGAGAGAGAGAGAAATCACTCTTTTCACACTTCACTCATTAGCATCTGTGGCCACGGACCTACAGGAAACCCACGGAAGTATGTGCAAGCTCCGCCTCAAGAACCCGCCCGCTAGCCTCGAACTAGTGACCTTTGGACGAAAAGCCACAGTGCTAGCGCTTGTGAAATATGTCGACTGTATCGAGTATCGAATATGCGTCGAGTTTTGTCACTGTAGTTTTAAATACATTTTATAATAGTTTATTATTATTATTTTATGTAGTTATAAATACATTTTAAGAAACCTTTTTTAAATTTGGTTTCTTGATGAGAGGCTTGATAACTGCTAACTTGAAAGGTTTAGGGACATGACCGAGGGATAGCGAGGAGTTAATGATATTAAGAATAGGCTCTCCAGCTGCAAGTAACACGTCTTTTAGCAGTTCGGTGGGAATAGGATCTAACACACATGTTGTGGATTTGGTTTTATTTATAAGGCCGTACAGCTCTTCCTGTCCTATACTTGTAAAACACTGTAATTGTAACTGAGTAATTTCAGGTGAGACTGGAACACAGGATGCTGTCAGAGGTTGGACGTCAGAAATTGTGTTTCTTATACTTTCAATTCTTTCAGTGAAGAAATTCATAAAGTCTACTAAACTGAGATGGAATACTCTTTACAGATAACGGATTTGTTGTTAGTGTAGCCACTGTGTTAAAAAGGAACCTGCGATTGTTCTGATTGTTTTCTATCAGTTTGCTCAGGTGCTGAACCCTCGCAGCCTTTAGTGCCTGTCTGTAACTGAGCATACTGTCTCTGAATCTTTTGA
>SRMA01024487.1:0-20766 GCA_007224835.1 Danionella cerebrum
GGTCCTAAATGACTTGTAGTCACACAGGGAACATTATATAATGTCACTGACCCCTCCATAGCAACCATACTGGTTACCATAGCAACCAAATTGACACATCTCTATCTCAGCTTAGGAAAATAAGAGACACGGGGGTTTATCTGAATGACTTGTAGTCACACAGGGAACATTATATAATGTCACTGACCCCTCCATAGCCACCGTACTGGTCACCATAGCAACCGAATTGAGACATCTCTATTTCTGCTTTGGAAAATGAGAGAGACATGGGAGTTGGTCTAAATGACTTGTAGTAACACAGGGAACATTATATAATGTCACTGACCCCTCCATAGCAACCATACTGGTTACCATAGCAACAAAATTGACACATCTCCATCTCAGCTTAGGAAAATGAGGGAGACACGGGAGTTGGTCTAAATGACTTGTAGTCACACAGGGAACATTATATAATGTCACTGACTCCTCCATCGCAACCATACTGGTTACCATAGCAACCAAAATGACACATCTCTATCTCAGCTTAGTAAAATGAGAGAGACACGGGAGTGGGTCTAAATGACTTGTAGTCACACAGGGAACATTTTATAATGTCACTGACTCCTCCATAGCAACCATACTGGTTACCATAGCAACCAAAATGACACATCTCTATCTCAGCTTAGAAAATGCCAGAGACACAGGAGTTGGTCTAATTGACTTGTAGTCACACAGGGAACATTATATAAAGTCACTGACCCCTCCATAGCAACCATACTGGTTACCATAGCAACGAAATTGACACATCTCTCCCTCAGCTTAGAAATGTGCTAGAGACATGGGGGTGAGTTTGTTTCAATAATTGTGACCCCGATAACAATCACTGAGGTAACTAAACCATCCATAGCAACCATATGGTTACCATAGCAACCAAATTGGCATATCTCTATCTCAGCTTAGGAAAATGCTAGAGACACAGGGGTTGGTGTAATTTACCTGTAGTCACTCAAGGAACATTATATGATGTTACTGACCCCTCCATAGCAACCAGACGTGTTACCATAGCAACCAAATTGGCATATCCCTATATCAGCTTTGGAAAATGCTAGAGACATGGGGGTTGTTTTGTTTTACTCATAGTGACACTGGGAACAATCTATTATGTAAATGACCTGTCCAGAGCGACCAGACTTTTTTACCACAGCAACGCAATTCCCATATCTTTATCTTAGGTTAGGAAAATGCTAGACAGAATTTCAACTTACTTATATTATACCTTTCAGCTTCCACTTTAAACTTTTGACACTTTAAACTTTCAAGTTTCACCTTCAGCTTCCACTTTCTATTTTTGACACTTTCAACTTTACAATGCTTCACCTTTCAACTTTGTACGTTTTCAACTTTAGAATGTTTCACCTTTCAGCCTCTACTTTCAACTTTTGATATTTTCTACTTTACAAAGTTTCACCTTTCAGCTTCCATTTTCAACTTTTGACACTTTCAACTTTCTAATATTTTAACATTCAGCTTCCACTTTCAACTTTAGACATTTCAACTTTACAATGTTTCAGCTTTAGCTTTCAACTTTTGACATTTTCAACTTCATAATGTTTCACCTTTTAGCTTGAACTTTCAACTTTTGACATTTTAACTTTCTAATGTTTTACCTTTCAGCTCCCACTTTTAATTTTTAACACTTTCTATTTTCTAATTTTTCACCCTTTAGCATCCACTTTCAACTTTACATATTTCAAATTAACAATGTTTCAGCTTTCAGCTTTTGAAACTTTCTAATGTTTCACTCTTCAGCCAAGGAATTCAGCAATTTGAGCATTCCCTTTTCAGCTCTCTGCATTCACACGCATTTTCCGCTAGGAAATGCATATTCTAGTTATTTTTTTTATTATTATTTTTATTCCCCCCCTTTTTTGAAAAGCCAACTACTTCAGCATACTTTGCACTAGAACCACCATTCAAACTTTAAAATGTTCAGCTTTTTTCAGACTAGGTTGCTATTACATATCACTTTTCAAACTTTTATACTTTTTATAAAATTTAACTTTATTTAAAATATTTTTCCCATTGAAATGAATGGGAAACACTTCAACTCTCTGTCAATCTTCAGCTTTTTTTTCAACCTTCATAACTTCAGCATACTTTCAGCTAGAGCAATCATTCAAATTTTAAACAATTTAACACATTTTCAGCTTTTAAAATATGTTTTCAGTTTTTTCATATCTTTTACAGATTTTTATAAATAACAGTTTAAGTTTTATGAAGAATTTGGATTTTGACCTAATTCTGCTCCACTCTAGCTTCCACCCTAATTTTCCACATCTCAAACTTCTTAATCTATTCCTCTCTCCTAAACTAAACTTTACCCTTTATGCACAAAATTATTATTAAAGTAGTAGAGAAATTTGTCCTCTTTCCAAAGATACAGTTGTTTCTTTCATAGGACCTACGGTTTTTAAACTAGGAGGGCTAAACCTTAACGAGGGAAGAAAATTGCTCCATTAAGATCAATGCATTTCACCCAGAAAATGATGCCCCAAAGTTTTAAATAAAGGCTTTTTCTAACTCGCCATAACACCTAGAATTTTCCACATATCGTTAAAAAATTTACATCATAATCTTCATTAAGGCCTTCTGCTTCTCACAAAGAAAGAATCATCTCGATATGTCTTACGGTTCTTCTGTAATGTTTATTTGTTTGAGACATGGTCAACATCTGAGAAATGTCTCCACGATTCAAAAAGTGGCAGTTGGAGGCAGCTGTTAATCAACTAATTTGAATAACGAAATTTGATTGGCTTAGCCTTCCCATAGACTCACAATGGGCCCTAGAGATGCATTGCTGCCATTCATTCCAATGGGGCAATTGATTCCCATATGATCCAATTGTAAAAGAGCTTTTGTAATTGGTTCACAATGGAGATTCAAAGCAACATTAAGGATACATATCACTAATCCAGCCAATCATTGCTTATGATTTAACATAAATTCATCAAGCCACGCCCACTTTTCAACATTAATTTTGAATGTCAAATATCTTCTAAGTGGAACATCGTAGAAACATGGGAGTTGTTTTATATTGATCTAGGTTGAATGTAGATTACAACATGATGTCACTAACTCATCCATAGCAACCAGATTATTTAACATAGCAACCAAACCGGATAATCATTATCTCAGCCTAGGAAAATGCTAGAGACACGGGAGTTGGTCTAAATGACTTGTAGTCACACAGGGAACATTATATAATGTCACTGACTCCTCCATAGCAACCATACTGTTACCATAGCAACCAAAATGACACATCTCTATCTCAGCTTAGAAAATGAGGGAGACACGGGAGTTGGTCTAAATGACTTGTGGTAACACAGGGAACATTATATAATGTCACTGACCCCTCCATAATAACCATACTGGTTACCATAGCAACCAAATTGACACATCTCTATCTCGGCTTAGGAAAATGAGAGAGACATGGGAGTTGGTTTAAATGACTTGTAGTCAGAAAGGGAACATTATATAATGTCACTTACCCCTCCATAGCAACCAAATAATTTACCATAGCAACCAATATGGCAAATCTCTATCTCGGCCTAGGAAAATGCTAGAGACACAGGAGTTGGTCTAATTGACTTGTAGTCACAAAGGGAACATTATGTAATGTCATTGACCCCTCCATAACAACCATACTGGTTACCATAGCAACCAAATTGACACATCTCTATCTCATCTTAGGAAAATGAGAGAGACATGGGAGTTGGTCTAAATGACCTGTAGTCACACAGGGAACATTACATATTGTCACTGACCCCTTCATAGCAACCATACTGGTTACCATAGCAACCCAATTGACACATCTTTATCTCTGCTTAGGAAAATGCTAGAGACATGGGGGTGAGTTTGTTTCACTAATAGCGACCCCGGAAACATTCATTGAGGTAGCAGACCCCTCCATAGCAGCCATACTGGTTGCCATAGCAACCCAATTGACACGTTTCTATCTCAGCTTAGGAAAATGCTAGAGACACAGGAGTTGGTTTAATTGACTTGTAATCACACAGGGAACATTATATTAGGTCACTGACCCCTTCATAGCAACCATACTGGTTACCATAGCAACCAAATTGACACATCTCTATCTCAGCTTTGGAAAATGCTAGAGATATGGGGGTTGGTGTAATTTACTTGTAGTCACACAGGGATCAATATATTATGCCAATGACCCCTCCATAGCAACCATACGGATTAGCATAGCAACCCAATTGACACATCTCTCCCTCAGCTTAGGAAAGTGCTAGAGACATGGGGGTGAGTTTGTTTCAATAATTGTGACCCCAGTAACAATCACTGAGGTAACTAAACCCTCCATAGCAACCAAATGGTTACCATAGCAACCAAATTGACATATCTCTATCTCAGCTTAGAAAAATGCTAGGGACACAGGGTTTGGTTTGTTTCACTCATAATGACACATGAAACATTATATGATGTCAATGACCCCTCCATAGCAACAATACTGGTTACCATAGCAACCCAGTTGGCGCATCTTTTTCTCAGCTTAGGAAAATGCTAGAGACACAGGGGTTGTTGTAATTTACCTGTAGTCACTCAAGGAACATTATATGATGTTACTGACCCCTCCATAGCAACCAGACGTGTTACCATAGCAACCCAATTGACATATCTCTAACTCAGCTTAGCGAAGTGCAAGAGACATGAGGGTAGGTTTAATATTTCGTAGTCACACAGATAACAATATATTATGTCTGTGACCCCTCCGTAGCAACCCTACTTATTACCATAGCAACCGAATTGATTGACATTTTCAACTTTACAATGTGTCACATTTGTTTTTAAGTTTCGCGTTTCAGCTTCCACTTTCAAATTTGACAATTTTAACTTTCTAATGTTTTACCTTTCAGCTTCCACTATTAATTTGACACTTTTTACTTTCTAATGTTTCACATTTCAGCTTCCACTTTCAACTTATGACACTTTCAACTTTTGACACTTTTTCAGCTGTCTAATATTTTACCCTTCAGCTTCCACTTTCAACTTTACATATTTCAACTTTACAATGTTTCAGCTTCAGCTTTCAACTTTTGACATTTTCAGCTTTATAATGTTTCACCTTTTAGCTTCAACTTTCAACTTTTGACACTTTAACTTTCTAATGTTTTACCTTTCAGCTCACACTTTTTATTTTCAACACTTTCAACTTTCTAATGTTTCAACCTTCAGCTTCCACTTTCAACTTTTTATATTTCAACTTTACAACGTTTCAGCTTCAGCTTTCAACTTTTGACACTTTTCAATTTACAATGTTTCACCTTTTAGCTTCAACTTTCAAATTTTGACACTTTTAACTTTCTGTTTCACGGTTCAGCCAAGGAATTCAGCAATTTTAAGCATTCTCTTTCAGCTCTCTGCATTCACACGCATTTTCCGCTAGGAAATGCATTTTCTAGTTATTATTATTATTCTCCCACTTTTTGACGGCTAACTACTTCCGCATACTTTAAGCTAGAAACACCATTCAAACATCAAAATGTTCAGCTTCTTTTGGAATGGATTGCTCGTATTTTTCTAATTAAAATGTTTTATACTTTTTATAAAATTTAACTTTATTTAAAATAATTTTCCCATTGAAATGAATGGGGAGAATCTTCAAATTTCGGTAAACTTTCAGCCTTTATAACATCAGCAAACTTTCAGCTAAAAAAACCATTCAAATTTTCAACAATTCTACACATTTTCAGCTTTTATACGAACTTTTCAGCTTTTTCATATCTTTTTTACTTTTTATAAAATTAAACTTTATTTAAAATATTTTTACCATTGAAATGAATGGGAAACACTTCAAATCTCTTTAAATCTTCAGCTTTTTTCAACCTTCATATCTTCAGCATACTTTAAGCTAGAGCAATCATTCAAATTTTAAACAATTCAGCACATTTACAGCTTTTTAAATATGTTTTCAGCTTTTTCATATCTTTTACAGATTTTTATAAATTTAAGTTTAAGTTTAATAAAGAATTTGGATTTTGACCTAATTCTGCTCCACTCTAGCTTCCACTCTAATTTTTCACATCTCAAACTTCTTCATCAATTCCTCTCTCCTAAACTAAACTTTAGCCTTTATGCACAAATTTTATATTAAAGTAGTAGAGAAATTTGTCCTCTTTCAAAGATGCAGTTGTTTCTTTCATATGACCTACGGTTTTTAAACTAGGAGGTCTAAACCTTAACGAGGGAAGCAAATTGCTCCATTGAGATCAATGCATTTCACCCAGAAAATAATGCTTGAAAGTTTTAAATTTAGGCTTTTTCTAACTCGCCATAACTAATAGAATTTTCCACATATCTTAAAATTTTTTACACCATAATCTTCATTAAGGCCTTCTGCTTCTCACAAAGAAAGAATCATCTCGATATGTCTTATGGTTCTTTTGTAATGTTTATTTGTTTGAGGCATGGTCAACATCTGAGAAATGTCTCCTCGATTCAAAAGGTGGCAGTTGGAGGCAGCTGTTAATCAACTAATTTGAATAACGAAATTTGATTGGCTTAGCCTTCTCATAGACTCACAATGGGCCATAGAGATGCATTGCTGCCATTCATTTCAATGGGGCAATTGATTCCCATATGATACTATTGTAAAATAGCTTTTGTAATTGGTTCACAATGGAAAGTCATAGCAACATTAAGGATGCATATAACTAATCCAGCCAATCAATGCTTATGATTTAACATTAATTCACCAAGCCACGCCCACTTTTCAACATCATTTTTGAATGTCAAATATCTTCTAAGTGGAACATCGTAGAGACATGGGAGTTGTTTTATATTGATCTAGGTTGAATGTAGATTATAACATGATGTCACTAACTCATCCATAGCAAGCAGATTATTTACCATAGCAACCAAATTGGATAATCTTTATCTCAGCCTAGGTAAATGCTAGAGACACAGGAGTTGGTCTTATTGACTTGTAGTCAAACAGGGAACCTTATAAAATGTCAATGACCCCTCCATAGTAACCATACTGGTTACCATAGCAACCCAGCTGACACATCTCTATCTAATCTTAGGAAAATGAGAGAGACCCGGGAGTTGGTCTAACTGACTTGTGGTAACACAGGGAACATTATATAATGTCAATGACCCCTCCATAGCAACCATACTGGTTACCATAGCGACCAAATTGACACATCTCTATCTCAGCTTAGGAAAATGCTAGAGACATGGGGGTGAGTTTGTTTCCCTAATAGCGACCTGGGGAACATTCATTGAGGTACCTGACCCTCCATAGCAACCATACTGGTTACCATAGCAACCCAGTTGACACATCTCTATCTCAGCTTTGGAAAACGACAGAGACACAGGAGTTGGTCTAAATGACATGTAGTCACACAGGGAACATCATATAATGTCACTGACCCCTCCATAGCAACCATGCTGGTTACCATAGCAACCAAATTGACACATCTCTATCTCAGTTTAGGAAAATGAGAGAGACACGGGAGTTGGTCCAAATGACTTGTAGTAACACAGGGAACACTATATAGTGTCACTGACCCCTCCATAGCAACCATACTGGTTACCATAGCAACCAAATTGACACATCTCTCTCAGTTTAGGAAAATGAGAGAGACACGGGAGATGGTCTAAATGACTTGTAGTCACACAGGGAACTTTATATTATGTCACTTACCCCTTCATAGCAACCATACTGGTTACCATAGCAACCAAATTGACACATCTCTATCTCAGCTTAGGAAAATAAGAGAGAGACGGGAGTTGGTCTAAATGACTTGTAGTCACACAGGGAACATTATATAATGTCACTGACCCCTCCATAGCAACCATACTGGTTACCATAGCAACCAAATAGACACATCTCTTTCTCAGCTTAGGAAAATGCTAGAGACATGAGGGTAAGTTTGTTTCACTAATAGTGACCCTGGGAACATTCTTTGAGGTAACTGACCCCTCCATAGCAACCATACTGGTTACCATAGCAACCCATTTGACACATCTCTATCTCAGCCCAGGAAAATGCTAGAGACACAGGAGTTGGTCTAATTGACTTATAATCACACAGGGAACATAATATAATGTCACTGACCCCTCCATAGCACCCATACTGGTTACCATAGCAACCAAATTGACACATCTCTATCTCAGCTTAGGAAAATGAGAGAGAGACAGGAGTTGGTCTAAATGACTTGTAGTCACACAGGGAACATTATATAATGTCACTGGCGCCTCCATAGCAACCATACTGGTTACCATAGCAACCAAATTGACACATCTCTATCTCAGCTTAGGAAAATGAGAGAGACACGGGAGTTGGTCTAAATGACTTGTAGTCACACAGGGAACATTATATAATGTCACTTACCCCTCCATAGCAACCATACTGATTACCATAGCAACCAAATTGACACATCTCTATCTCAGCTTTGGAAAATGCTAGAGACAATGGGGTTGTTTTGTTTGACTCATAGTGACACAGGAAACATTAGATAATGTCAAAGACATTTCCATAGCAACCATAATAGTTATCATAGCAACCCAATTGGCATTTCTCTAACTCAGCTCTGGGAAATACTAGAGACATAGGGGTTGATTCATTTCCCTCAGAGTGACACTGGGAACATTCTATTATGTAAATGACCTGTCCAGAGCAACCAGACTTTTTACCATAGCAACGCAATTGGCATATCTTTATCTTAGGTTAGGAAAATGCTAGACAGAATTTCATCTTACTAATGTTATACCGTTCAGCTTCCACTTTCAACTTTTGACACTTTCATCTTTCAAATGTTTCACCTTAAGCTTCCACTTTCAACTTTTGACACTGTTCAACTTTCAAATGTTTCAGCTTTAGCTTCCACTTTCAACTTTTGACACTTTCAACTTTACAATGCTTCTCCTTTCAACTTTATACACTTTCAACTTTATAATGTTTCACCTTTCGGCCTCCACTTTCAACTTTTGACACTTTCAGCTTTCAAATCTTTCACCTTTCCGCTTCACTTTTCAACTTTTGAAACTTCCGACTTTCAAATCTTTCACCTTTCAGCTTTACTTTTCAACTTTTGAAACTTTCACCTTTCAGCTTCACCTTTCAACTTTAGATTTTTTTCAGATACATTCAGCCTGCTTTCATTTTCAGCTCTCTGCATTCACACGCATTTTCCGCTAGGAAATGCATATTCTAGTTATTATTATTATTATTCTCCCACTTTTCGACGGCTAACTACTTCCGCATACTTTAAGCTAGAAACACCATTCAAACGTCAAAATGTTCAGCTTCTTTTGGAATAGGTTGCTTGTATTTTTCTTATTAAAATGTTTTATACTTTTTATAAAATTCAACTTTATTTAAAATATTTTTCCCATTGAAATGAATGGGAAAAATTTCAAATCTCTTTCAAAATTCAGCTTTTTTTCAACCTTCATAACTTCAGCATACTTTCAGCTAGAGCAATCATTCAAATTTTAAACAATTCAACACATTTTCAGCTTTTAAAATATGTTTTCAGCTTTTTCATATCTTTTACAGATTTTTATTAATCACAGTTTAAGTTTAATGAAGAATTTGGAATTTGACCTAATTCTGCTCCACTCTAGCTTCCACTCTAATTTTCCACATCTCAAACTTCTTCATCAATTCCTCTCTCCTAAACTAAACTTTACCCTTTATGCACAAAATTTATATTAAAGTAGTAGAGAAATTTGTCCTCTTTCCATAGATGCAGTTGTTCCTTTCATATGACCTACGGTTTTTAAACTAGGAGGGCTAAACCTTAACGAGGGAAGCAAATTGCGCCATTAAGATCAATGTATTTCACCCAGAAAATAATGCTTGAAGGTTTTAAATTAAGGCTTTTTCTAACTCTCCATAACTAATAGAATTTTCCACATATCTTAAAAAAATGTACACCATAATCTTCATTGAGGCCTTCTGCTTCTCACAAACAAAGAATCATCTCGATATGTCTTACGGTTCTTCTGTAATGTTTATTTGTTTGAGGCATGGTTAACATCTGAGAAATGTCTCCTCGATTCAAAAAGTGGCAGTTGGAGCCAGCTGGGCCTAATTTGAATACTGAAATTTGATTGGCTAAGGCTGCCCTATAGACTTAGAATGGGCCATAGAGATGCATTGCTCCCATTCATTTCAATGGGGCAATTGATCCCCATATGATCCTATGTAAAAGTGCCTTTGTAATCGGTTCACAATGGAGAGTCATAGCAAGATTGAGGATGCATATAACTGATCCAGCCAATCATTGCTTATGATTTAACATAAATTCATCAAGCCCCGCCCACTTTTCAACATCATTTTTGAATGTCAAATATCTTCTAAGTGGAACATCGTAGAAACATGGGAGTTGTTTTATTTTGATCTAGGTTGAATGTAGATTAAACATGATGTCACCAACTCATCCATCGCAACCAAAATATTTACCATAGCAACCAAATTGACACTTCTCTATCTCAGCCTAGGAAAATGCCAGAGACACAGGAGTTGTTCTAATTGACTTGTAGTCACACAGGAAACATTATATAATGTCACTGACCCCTCCATAGCAACCATACTGATTACCATAGCAACCAAGTTGACACATTTCTATCTCAGCTTAGGGAAACGAGAGAGACACGGGAGTTGGTCTAAATGACTTGTAGTCACACAGGTAACATTATATACCGTCACATACCCCTCCATAGCAACCATTCTGGTTACCATAGCAACCAAATTAAGACATCTCTATCTCAGCTTAGGAAAATGAGAGAGACACGGGAGTTGGTCTAAATGACTTGTAGTCACACAGGGAACATTATATAATGTTACTGACCCTTCCATAGCAACCATACTGGCTACCCTAGCAACCAAATTGACACATCTCTATCTCAGCTTAGGAAAATGAGAGAGACACGGGAGTTGGTTTAAATGACTTGTAGTCACACAGGGAACATTATATAATGTCACTGACCCCTCCATAGCAACCATACTGGTTAACATAGCAACCAAATTTACACATCTCTATCTCAGCTTAGAAAATGAGAGAGACACTGGAGTTGGTCTAAATGACTTGTAGTCACACAGGGAACATTATATGTCACTGACCCCTACATAGCAACCGTACTGGTTACCATAGCAACCAAATTGACACATCTCTATCTCAGCTTAGGAAAATGAGAGAGACACAGTAGTTGGTCTGAATGACTTGTAGTCACACAGGGAACATTATATAATGTCACTTACCCCTCCATAGCAATCATAGTGGTTACCATAGCAACCAAATTGACACATCTCTATCTCAGCTTAGGAAAATGAGAGAGACACTGGAGTAGGTCTAAATGACTTGTAGTCACACAGGGAACATTATATAATGTCACTGACTCCTCCATAGCAACCATACTGGTTACCATAGCAACCAAAATGACACATCTCTATCTCAGCTTAGTAAAATGAGAGAGACACGGGAGTGGGTCTAAATGACTTGTAGTCACACAGGGAACATTATATAATGTCACTGACCCCTCCATAGCAACCATACTGGTTACCATAGCAACCAAATTGGCATATCCCTATATCAGCTTTGGAAAATGCTAGAGACATGGGGGTTGTTTTGTTTCACTCATAGTGACACTGGGAACAATCTAGTATGTAAATGACCTGTCCAGAGCGACCAGACTTTTTACCACAGCAACGCAATTGCCATATCTTTATCTTAGGTTAAGAAAATGCTAGACAGATTTTCAACTTACCTATATTATACCTTTCAGCTTCCACTTTCAACTTTTGACACTTTCAACTTTTGACACTTTCATCTTTTGACACTTTCAACTTTCTAATATTTTAACATTCAGCTTCCACTTTCAACTTTACATTTTTCAACTTTACAATGTTTCAGCTTTAGCTTTCAACTTTTGACATTTTCAACTTTATAATGTTTCACCTTTTAGCTTGAACTTTCAACTTTTGACACTTTAACTTTCTAATGTTTTACCTTTCAGCTCCCACTTTTAATTTTTAACACTTTCTACTTTCTATTTTTTCACCCTTCAGCATCCACTTTCAACTTTACATATTTCAAATTTACAATGTTTCAGCTTCAGCTTTTGAAACTTTCTAATGTTTCACTCTTCAGCCAAGGGATTCAGCAATTTGAGCATTCCCTTTTCAGCTCTCTGCATTCACACGCATTTTCCGCTAGGAAATGCACTTTCTAGTTTTTATTATTCTCCCACTTTTTGACCTTCAACTCCTTCAGCATACTTCATGCTAGAAACACCATTCAAACGTCAAAACGTTCAGCTTCTTTTGGAATAGGTTGCTTGTATTTTTCTTATTAAAATGTTTTATACTTTTTATAAAATTTAACTTTATTTAAAATAATTTTCCCATTGAAATGAATGGGAAAAATTTCAAATCTCTTTCAAAATTCAGCTTTTTTTCAACCTTCATAACTTCAGCATACTTTCAGCTAGAGCAATCATTCAAATTTTAAACAATTCAACACATTTTCAGCTTTTAAAAGATGTTTTCAGCTTTTTCATATCTTTTACAGATTTTTATAAATCACAGTTTAAGTTTAATGAAGAATTTGAATTTTGACCTAATTCTGCTCCACTCTAGCTTCCACTCTAACTTTTCACATCTCAAACTTCTTGATCTATACCTCTCTCCTAAACTAAACTTTAACATTTATGCACAAAATTTATATTAAAGTAGTAGAGAAATTTGTCCTCTTTCCATAGATGCAGTTGTTCCTTTCATATGATCTACGGTTTTTAAAGTAGGAGTGCTAAACCTTAACGAGGGAAGAAAATTGCTCCATTAAGATCAATGCATTTCGGCCAGAAGATACTGCTTGAAAATAATACATTAAGGCTTTTTTTAACTCGCCATAACTCCAAAAAATTTTCACATATCGTTATCAAATTTACATTATAGTCTTCATTGAAGTCTTCCGCTTCTCACAAAGAAAGAATCATCTCGATATGTCTTACGGTTCTTCTGTAATGTTTATTTGTTTGAGGCATGGTCAAAATCTGAGAAATGTCTCCTCGATTCAAAAAGTGGCAGTTGGAGCCAGCTGGGCCTAATTTGAATACTGAAATTTGATTGGCTAAGGCTGCCCCATAGACTTAGAATGGGCCATAGAGATGCATTGCTCCCATTCATTTCAATGGGGCAATTGATTCCCATATGATCCTATTGTAAAAGTGCCTTTGTAATTGGTTCACAATGGAGAGTCATAGCAACATTAAGGATGCATATAACTAATCCAGCCAATCATTACTTATGATTTAACATAAATTCATCAAGCCACGCCCACTTTTCAACATTATTTTTGAATGTCAAATATCTTCTAAGTGGAACATCGTAGAAACATGGGAGTTGTTTTATATTGATCTAAGCTGAATGTAGATTACAACATGATGTCACCAACTCATCCATAGCAACCAGATTATTTACCATAGCAACCAAACCGGATAATCTTTATCTCAGCCTAGGAAAACGACAGAGACACAGGAGTTGGTCTAAATGACTTGTAGTCACACAGGGAACATCATATAATGTCACTGACCCCTACATAGCAACCATACTGGTTACCATAGCAACCAAATTGACATATCTCTATCTCAGTTTAGGAAAATGAGAGAGACACGGGAGTTGGTCTAAATGACTTGTAGTCACACAGGGAACATTACATAATGTCACTTACCCCTCCATAGCAACCATACTGGTTACCATAGCAACCAAATTGACACATCTCTATCTCAGCTTAGGAAAATGCTAGAGACACGGGAGTTGGTCTAAATGACTTGTAGTAACAGAGGGAACACTATATAATGTGACTGACCCCTCCATAGCAACCATACTGGTTACCATAGCAACCAAATTGACACATCTCTATCTCAGTTTAGGAAAATGAGAGAGACACGGGAGTTGGTCTAAATGACTTGTAGTCACACAGGGAACATTATATAATGTCACTTACCCCTCCATAGCAACCATACTGGTTACCATAGCAACCAAATTGACACATCTCTATCTCAGTTTAGGGAAATGAGAGAGACACGGGAGTTGGTCTAAATGACTTGTAGTCACACAGGGAACATTATATAATGTCACTGACCCCTCCATAGCAACCATACTGGTTACCATAGCAACCAAATTGACATCTCTATCTCAGCTTAGGAAAATGCTAGAGACACAGGAGTTGGTCTAAATGACTTGTAGTAACACAGGGAACACTATATAATGTCACTGACCCCTACATAGCAACCACACTGGTTACCATAGCAACCAAATTGACACATCTTTATCTCAGCTTAGGAAAATGAGGGAGACACGGGAGTTGGTCTAAATGACTTGTAGTCACATAGGGAACATTATATGTCACTGACCCCTCCATAGCAACCGTACTGGTTACCATAGCAACCAAATTGACACATCTCTATCTCAGCTTAGGAAAATGAGAGAGACACGGGAGTTGGTCTAAATGACTTGTAGTCACACAGGGAGCATTATATAATGTCACTTACCCCTCCATAGCAACCATACTGGTTACCATAGCAACCGAATTGAGGCATCTCTATCTCAGCTTAGGAAAATGAGAGAGACACGGGAGTTGGTCTAAATGACTTGTAGTCACACAGGGAACATTATATAATGTCATTGACCCCTCCATAGCAACCTTACTGGTTACCATAGCAACCAAATTGGCATATCCCTATATCAGCTTTGGAAAATGCTAGAGACATGGGGGTTGTTTTTTTTCACTCATAGTGACACTGGGAACAATCTATTTTATAAATGGGCTGTCCAGAGCGACCAGACTTTTTACCACAGCAACGCAATTGCCATATCTTTATCTTAGGTTAGGAAAATGCTTGACAGAATTTCAAATTACTTATATTATACCTTTCAGCTTCCACTTTCTATATTTGACACTTTCAACTTTGCAATGCTTCACCTTTCAACTTTATACGTTTTCAACTTTAGGATGTTTCACCTTTCAGCCTCCACTTTCAACTTTTGTTATTTTCAACTTTACAATGTTTCACCTTTCAGCTTCCGCTTTCATCTTTTGACACTTTCAACTTTCTAATATTTTAACATTTAGCTCCCACTTTCAACTTTACATATTTCACCTTTTGAGATTTTCAAGTTTATAATGTTTCACCTTTTAGCTTGAACTTTCAACTTTTGACACTTTAACTTTCTAATGTTTTACCTTTCAGCTCCCACTTTTAATTTTTAACACTTTCTACTTTCTAATTTTTCACCCTTCAGCATCCACTTTCAACTTTACATATTTCAAATTTACAATGTTTCAGCTTCAGCTTTTGAAACTTTCTAATGTTTCACTCTTCAGCCAAGGAATTCAGCAATTTGAGCATTCCCTTTTCAGCTCTTTGCATTCACACGCATTTTCCGCTAGGAAATGCACTTTCTAGTTATTATTATTATTATTCTCCCACTTTTTGACGGCTAACTACTTCCGCATACTTTAAGCTAGAAAAACCATTCAAACATCAAAATGTGCAGCTTCTTTTGGAATAGATTGCTCGTATTTTTCTAATAAAAATGTTTTATACTTTTTATAAAATTTAACTTTATTTAAAATAATTTTCCCATTGAAATGAATGGGGAGAATCTTCAAATTTCGGTAAACTTTCAGCCTTTATAACTTCAGCAAACTTTCAGCTAAAAAAACCATTCAAATTTTCAACAATTCTACACATTTTCAGCTTTTATACGAACTTTTCAGCTTTTTCATATCTTTTATACTTTTTATAAAATTAAACTTTATTTAAAATATTTTTACCATTGAAATGAATGGGACACACTTCAAATCTCTTTAAATCTTCAGCTTTTTTTCAACCTTCATATCTTCAGCATACTTTAAGCTAGAGCAATCATTCAAATTTTAAACAATTCAGCACATTTACAGCTTTTAAAATATGTTTTCAGCTTTTTCATATCTTTTACAGATTTTTATAAATCACAGTTTAAGTTAAATAAAGAATTTGGATTTTGACCTAATTCTGCTCCACTCTAGCTTCCACTCTAATGTTTCACATCTCAAACTTCTTCATCAATTCCTCTCTCCTAAACTAAACTTTACCCTTTATGCACAAAATTTATATTAAAGTAGTAGAGAAATTTGTCCTCTTTCCAAAGATGCAGTTGTTTCTTTCATATGACCTACGGTTTTTAAACTAGGAAGGCTAAACCTTAACGAGGGAAGCAAATTGCTCCATTAAGATCAATGCATTTCACCCAGAAAATAATGCTTGAAGGCTTTAAATTAAGGCTTTTTCTAACTCGCCATAACTAATAGAATTTTCCACATATCTTAAAATTTTTTACACCATAATCTTCATTGAGGCCTTCTGCTTCTCACAAAGAAAGAATCATCTCGATATGTCTTACGGTTCTTCTGTAATGTTTATTTGTTTGAGGCATGGTCAACATCTGAGAAATGTCTCCTCGATTCAAAAAGTGGCAGTTGGAGGCAGCTGTTAATCAACTGATTTGAATAACGAAATTTGATTGGCTTAGCCTTCTCATAGACTTAGAATGGGCCATAGAGATGCATTGCTGCCCTTCATTTCAATGGGGCAATTGATTCCCATTTGATCCTATTATAAAATAGCTTTTGTAATTGGTTCACAATGGAGAGTCATAGCAACATTAAGGATGCATATAACTAATCCAGCCAATCATTGCTTATGATTTAACATAAATTCATCAAGCCACGCCCACTTTTCAACATCATTTTTGGATGTCAAATATCTTCTAAGTGGAACATCGTAGAAACATGGGAGTTGTTTTATATTGATCTAGGTTAAATGTAGATTATAACATGATGTCACTAACTCATCCATAGCAACCAGATTATTTACCGTAGCAACCAAATTGGATAATCTTTATCTCAGCCTAGGTAAATGCTAGAGACACAGGAGTTGGTCTAATTGACTTGTAGTCAAACAGGGGACCTTATAAAATGTCAATGACCCCTCCATAGCAACCATACTGGTTACCATAGCAACCCAGCTGACACATCTCTATCTAATCTTAGGAAAATGAGAGAGACACGGGAGTTGGTCTAACTGACTTGTGGTAACACAGGGAACATTATATAATGTCAATGACCCCTCCATAGCAACCATACTGGTTACCATAGCGGCCAAATTGACACATCTCTATCTCAGCTTAGGAAAATGCTAGAGACATGGGGGTGAGTTTGTTTCACTAGTAGCGACCCGGGGAACATTCATTGAGGTACCTGACCCTCCATAGCAACCATACTGGTTACCATAGCAACCCAGTTGACACATCTCTATCTCAGATTTGGATAATGACAGAGACACAGGAGTTGGTCTAAATGACTTGTAGTCACACAGGGAACATCATATAATGTCACTGACCCCTCCATAGCAACCATACTGGTTACCATAGCAACCCAGCTGACACATCTCTATCTCATCTTAGGAAAATGAGAGAGACACGGGAGTTGGTCTAACTGACTTGTGGTAACACAGGGAACATTATATAATGTCAATGACCCCTCCATAGCAACCATACTGGTTACCATAGCGACCAAATTGACACATCTCTATCTCAGCTTAGGAAAATGCTAGAGACATGGGGGTGAGTTTGTTTCACTAATAGCGACCTCGGGAACATTCATTGAGGTACCTGACCCTCCATAGCAACCATACTGGTTACCATAGCAACCCAGTTGACACATCTCTATCTCAGATTTGGATAATGACAGAGACACAGGAGTTGGTCTAAATGTCTTGTAGTCACACAGGGAACATCATATAATGTCACTGACCCCTCCATAGCAACCATACTGGTTACCATAGCAACCAAATTGACACATCTCTATCTCAGTTTAGGAAAAAGAGAGAGACACGGGAGTTGGTCTAAATGACTTGTAGTCACACAGGGAACATTATATAATGTCACTTACCCCTCCATAGCAACCATACTGGTTACCATAGCAACCAAATTGACACATCTCTCTCAGTTTAGGAAAATGAGAGAGACACGGGAGTTGGTCTAAATGACTTGTAGTAACACAGGGAGCACTATATAATGTCACTGACCCCTTCATAGCAACCATACTGGTTACCATAGCAACCAAATTGACACTTCTCTATCTCAGCCTAGGAAAATGCCAGAGACACAGGAGTTGTTCTAATTGACTTGTAGTCACACAGGGAACATTATATAATGTCAATGACCCCTCCATAGCAACCATACTGGTTCCCATAGCAACCCAATTGACACATCTCTATCTCAGCTTAGGAAAATGAGAGAGACACGGGAGTTGGTCTAAATGACTTGTAGTCACACAGTGAACATTATATAAAATCACTTACCCCTCCATAGCAACCATACTGATTACTATAGCAACCAAATAGACACATCTCTTTCTCAGCTTAGGAAAATGCTAGAGACATGGGGGTAAGTTTGTTTCACTAATAGTGACCC
Source organism: Danionella cerebrum (assembly GCA_007224835.1). Lineage (NCBI taxonomy): Eukaryota > Metazoa > Chordata > Actinopteri > Cypriniformes > Danionidae > Danionella > Danionella cerebrum. The sequence goes on from SRMA01024487.1 coordinate 18,533, forward strand.
TGGGAACATTCTTTGAGGTAACTGACCCCTCCATAGCAGCCATACTGGTTACCATAGCAACCCATTTGACACATCTCTATCTCAGCTTAGGGAAATGCAAGAGACACAGGAATTGGTCTAATTGACTTGTAGTCACACAGGGAACATTATATTATTTCACTGACCCCTCCATAGCACCCATACTGGTTACCATAGCAACCAAATTGACACATCTCTATGTCAGCTTAGGAAAATGAGAGAGACACGGGAGTTTGTCTAAATGACTTGTAGTTCCACAGGGAACATTATATAAAGTCACTGACCCCTCCATAGCAACCATACTGGTTACCATAGCAACCAAATTGACACATCTCTATCTCAGCTTAGGAAAATGAGAGAGACACGGGAGTTGGTCTAAATGACTTGTAGTCACACAGGGAACATTATATAATGTCACTTACCCCTCCATAGCAACCATACTGATTACCATAGCAACCAAATTGACACATCTCTATCTCAGCTTTGGAAAATGCTAGAGACATAGGGGTTGTTTTGTTTGACTCATAGTGACACAGGAAACATTAGATAATGTCAAAGACATTTCCATAGCAACCATAATAGTTATCATAGCAACCCAATTGGCATTTCTCTAACTCAGCTCAGGGAAATACTAGAGACATAGGGGTTGTTTCATTTCCCCCAGAGTGACACTGGGAACATTCTATTATGTAAATGACCTGTCCAGAGCAACCAGACTTTTTACCATAGCAACGCAATTGGCATATCTTTATCTTAGGTTAGGAGAATGCTAGACAGAATTTCATCTTACTAATGTTATACCGTTCAGCTTCCACTTTCAACTTTTGACACTTTCATCTTTCAAATGTTTCACCTTAAGCTTCCACTTTCAACTTTTGACACTGTTCAACTTTCAAATGTTTCAGCTTTAGCTTCCACTTTCAACTTTTGACACTTTCAACTTTATAATGCTTCTTCTTTCAATTTTATACGTTTTCAACTTTATAATGTTTCACCTTTCGGCCTCCACTTTCAACTTTTGACACTTTCAGCTTTCAAATCTTTCACCTTTCAGCTTCACTTTTCAACTTTTGAAACTTCCGACTTTCAAATCTTTCACCTTTCAGCTTTACTTTTCAACTTTTAAAACTTTCAACTTTAGATTTTTTTCAGATACTTTCAGCCTGCTTTCATTTTCAGCTCTCTGCATTCACACGCATTTTCCGCTAGGAAATGCATATTCTAGTTATTATTATTATTATTATTCCCGGTCGCTAACTACTCCCGCATACTTTGGCCTAGAAACACCATTCAAACGTCAAAATGTTCAGCTTATTCAGGACATGTATGCTATTACTTGTCACTTTTCAAACTTTTATACTTTTTATAAAATTTAACTTTATTTAAAATATTTTTTACCATTGAAATGAATGGGAAACACTTCAAATCTCTTTCAATCTTCAGCTTTTTTTCAACCTTCATATCTTCAGCATACTTTCAGCTAGAGCAATCATTCAAATTTTAAACAATTCAACACATTTGCAGCTTTTAAAATATGTTTTCAGCTTTTTCATATCTTTTACAGATTTTTATAAATCACAGTTTAAGTTTAATAAAGATTTTGGATTTTGACCTAATTCTGCTCCACTCTAGCTTCCACTCTAATTTTTCACATCTCAAACTTCTTCATCAATTCCCCTCTCCTGAACTAAACTTTACCCTTTATGCACAAAATTTATATTAAAGTAGTAGAGAAATTTGTCCTCTTTCCAAAGATGCAGTTGTTACTTTCATATGACCTACGGTTTTTAAATTAGGAGGGCTAAACCTTAACGAGGGAAGCAAATTGCTCCATTAAGATCAATGCATTTCACCCAGAAAATAATTCTTGAAGGTTTTAAATTAAGGCTTTTTCTAACTCGCCATAACTAATAGAATTTTCCACATATCATAAAAAAATGTACACCATAATCTTCATTGAGGCCTTCTGCTTCTCACAAAGAAAGAATCATCTCGATATGTCTTACGGTTCTTCTGTAATGTTTATTTGTTTGAGGCATGGTCAACATCTGAGAAATGTCTCCTCCATTCGAAAAGTGGCAGTTGGAGGCAGCTGTTAATCAACTAATTTGAATAATGAAATTTGATTGGCTTAGCCTTCCCATAGACTCACAATGGGCCATAGAGATGCATTGCTGCCATTCATTTCAATGGGGCAATTGATTCCCATATGATCT
>SRMA01024488.1:0-25122 GCA_007224835.1 Danionella cerebrum
GCAACCAGACTGGTTACCATGGCAACCAATTTTGCATGTCTCTATCTCAGCTCAGGAAAATCATAGAGACATGGGGGTTGCTGTAATTTACTCGTATTCATATAGGGAACAATATATTAGGTCAGCGACCCCTCCCTAGCAACCACACTGTTACCATAGCAACCAATATGGCGTATCTCTATCTCAGCTTACGAAAGTCATAGAGACATGGGGGTTGGTGTATTTTACTCATGTTGACATAGGGAACAATATGTTAGGTCACTGACACCTCCATAGCAACCAGACTGGTTACCATAGCAACCAATATTGCATGTACCTATCTCAGCTCAGGAAAATCATAGAGACATGGGGGTTGCTGTAATTTACTCGTATTCATATGGGAACAATATATTAGGTCAGCGACCCCTCCATAGCAACCACACTGTTACCATAACAACCAATATGGCGTATCTCTATCTCAGCTTACGAAAGTCATAGAGACATGGGGTTGGTGTATTTTACTCGTGTTGACATGGGGAACAATATGTTAGGTCACTGACCCCTCCATAGCAACCAGACTGGTTACCATAGCAACCAATTTTGCATGTACCTATCTCAGCCTGTGAGAATCATAGAGACATGAGGGTTGGATTATGTTATTGTTGCGGAATTGACAACATTTAAAAAAAAAAAGGTATTAACGGTACCAATGCAAGCCAACATCGAAGTTTGCGTGCAAACTTTAAAATCTAGTTATTCTTCTCTTTTCTTCTTCCAAGAATTCTACCGGCATCTCCTCCTAGCCCGTTCGAGCTACAGCCACGAAACTTTCCACGGTCGTCCAAGCTGTTCCCACTCGAGTTGCTATATCTCATCGGACCGATTCGACCAGCGGTTTCCGTAAAAATCGCGAATTTCGGCCCAAAAATCGCTCAAGTCATTCCCTATGGGGGCCCTAGAGTGGTGATGTCATCGCCCACTCTAACTTCGAGCAAGCTCAGTCTTGTTGATACTTGCACTGTTTTCTCAACTAAAAAATAACCTTTACACACACATTTTATATCTAAATGATAGAGATTTTTGTCCTCTTTCAGTTGGTGCTGTTTTAATTTTTAAAAAACACACGGTTTTTACTCCAGGTGGCCTAAACCACAAGGAGTGCACATAATTGCTCCATTCACCTCCATTCAAAAATTCTGGTGGATTCTGTTTAAAATCTCAATCGCAGGCTATTTTTAACGCGCCATAAATCATTCACACTTTATCACAGCTTCACAAAATTTACACCATTCTCTTCCTTAAAATCTTGGGATTCTAACAGTAAAAGAAATATTTCAATAACTCTGGTCATTCTTACGTAATCCTTATTTGTTTGAGGGTATGGATTTCTCTGAAATGAGCAGTTGCACAGAATCAAATGAAGGCTATTTGTAGCTCGCCATAACTTTTTATTTCTAATCACACCTTCACAAAAATTACAGCATTCTCTTCGTTAGGTTCTTCTGCTTCTGACAAAGAAAGAATCATTTCGATATGTCTTACGGTTCTTCTATAATCTTTATTTGTTTGAGGCATGGAAATCGGATTTTCTCCAGCAGATTTGCCATCGTTTAAAAATCTGACAGTTAAATTTCCAGCTGCAGCTGACTCGTTTGAAAATCTGACAGTTGATAACTCCAGCAGGTGCAGCTGATTTCAAATAAGTAGGTCAAAGGTGTCTCATTGACTTTCAATGGCCCATTGAAATGAATGAAGCATGAACCCCATAGATCCTAATGTAAAAGAGCTTCTGTAATTGATTGACACTGGAAAGTCATACAAGCATTAAGGAAGCAAATTACTTATCCAGCCCATCATTGCTTGTGAATTAACATAAATTAATTAAGCCACACCCACTTTTGACATACCTTTCAATGTCAAATATCTTCTAAACGGAACACAGTAGAGACATGGGGGTTGCTTTATATTAGTCTAAATGGAAAGTAGATTACAACATGATGTCACTAACTCCTCCATAGCAAGCAAATTGTTTACCATAGCAACTATATTGCCACATCTCTATCTTAGCTTAGGAAAATGCTAGAGACTTGGGGGATGGTAAGCTTCACCCATACTGACAGCTGAAACATTATATTATGTTAATGACACCTCCATAGCAACCAGACTGGTTACCATAGCAACCAATATGGCATGTCTCTATCTCAGCTTAGGAAAATCATAGAGATGGGGGTTGCTGTATTTTACCCGTATAGATATGGGGAGCAATATATTAGGTCAGCGACCCCTCCATAACAACCAAACTGGTTACCATAGCAACCAATATGGCACAGCTCTATCTCAGCTTTGGAAAGTCATAGAGACATGGGGGTTGATGTATTGACATGGGGAACAATGTGTTGGGTCACTGACCCCTCCATAGCAACCAGACTGGTTACCATAGCAACCAATTTTGCATGTACCTATCTCAGCTCAGGAAAATCATAGAGACATGGGGGTTGCTGTAATTTACTCGTATTCATATGGGGAGCAATATATTAGGTCAGCGACCCCTCCATAGCAACCACACTGTTACCATACCAACCAATATGGCGTATCTCTATCTCAGCTTACGAAAGTCATAGAGACATGGGGGTTGGTGTATTTTACTCGTGTTGACATGGGGAACAATATGTTAGGTCACTGACCCCTCCATAGCAACCAGACTTGTTACCATAGCAATCAATTTTGCATGTACCTATCTCAGCCTATGAGAATCATAGAGACATGAGGGTTGGATTATGTTATTGTTGCGGAATTGACAACATTTAAAAAAAAGGTATTAACGGCACCAACGCAAGCCAACATCGAAGTTTGCGTGCAAACTTTAAAATCTAGTTATTATTCTTCTTCTTCTCTTTTCTTCTGACAAAAATTCTACGCACTACTCCTCCTAGCCCGTTCGAGCTACAACCACGAAGCTTTCCACGGTCGTCCAGACTGTTCCCACTCGAGTTGCTATATCTCTTCGGACCGATTGGACCAGCGGTTTCCGTAGAAATCGCGAATTTCGGCCCAAAAATCGCTCAAGTCATTCCCTATGGGAGACCTAGAGTGGTGATGTCATCGCCCACTCTAACTTTGAGCAAGCTCATTCTTGTTGATACTTGCACTGTTTTCTCAACTAAAAATTAACCTTTACACACACATTTTATATCTAAATGGTAGAGATTTTTGTCCTCTTTCAGTTGGTGCTGTTTTCATTTTAAAAAAACACACGGTTTTTACTCCAGGTGGCCTAAACCACAACGAGTGCACATAATTACTCCATTCACCTCCATTCAAAAATTCTGGTGGACTCTGTTTAAAATCTCAATCGCAGGCTATTTTTAATTCGCCATAAATCATTCACACTTTATCACAGCTTCACAAAATTTACACCATTCTCTTCCTTAAAATCTTGGGATTCTAACAGTATAAGAAATATTTCAATAACTCTGGTCATTCTTTCGTAATTCTTATTTGTTTGAGGGTATGGATTCCTCTGAAATGAGCAGTTGCACAGAATCAAATGAAGGCTATTTGTAGCTCGCCATAATTTTTTTATTTCTAATCACACCTTCACAAAAATTACAGCATTCTCTTCGTTAGAGTCTTCTGCTTCTGACAAAAAAAGAATCATTTCGATATGTCTTACGGTTCTTCTATAATCTTTATTCGTTTGAGGCATGGAAATCGGATTTTCTCCAGCAGATTTGCCATCGTTTGAAAATCTGACAGTTGAATCAGCTGACTCGTTTGAAAATCTGGCAGTTGATAACTCCAGGTGCAAGCTGATTTCAAATAAGTAGGTCAAAGGTGTCTCATTGACTTTCAAAGGCCCATTGAAATGAATGGAGCATGAACCCCATAGATCCTAATGTAAAAGAGCTTCTGTAATTGATTGACACTGGAAAGTCATACAAGCATTAAGGAAGCAAATTGCTTATCCAGCCCATCATTGCTTGTGAATTAACATAAATTAATTAAGCCACTCCCACTTTTTGACATAACTTTCAATGTCAAATATCTTCTAAACGGAACACAGTAGAGACATGGGGGTTGCTTTATATTATTCTAAATGAAAAGAAGATTACAACATGATGTCACTAACTCCTCCATAGCAACCAAATTGTTTACCATAGCAACTATATAGCCACATCTCTATCTTAGCTTAGGAAAATGCTAGAGACTTGGGGGCTGGTAAGCTTCACCCATACTGACAGCTGAAACATATTATGTTAATGACACCTCCATGGCAACCAGACTGGTTACCATGGCAACCAATATGGCATCTCTCTATCTCAGCTTAGGAAAATCATAGAGAGATGGGGGTTGCTGTATTTTACCCGTATAGATGTGGGGGGCAATATATTAGGTCAGCGACCCCTCCATAGCAACCAAACTGGTTACCATAGCAACCAATATGGCGCAGCTCTATCTCAGCTTTGGAAAGTCATAGAGACATGGGGGTTGATGTATTGACATGGGGAACAATGTGTTGGGTCACTGACCCCTCCATAGCAACCAGACTGGTTACCATAGCAACCAATTTTGCATGTACCTATCTCAGCTCAGGAAAATCATAGAGACATGGGGTTGCTGTAATTTACTCGTATTCATATAGGGAACAATATATTAGGTCAGTGACCCCTCCATAGCACCCACACTGTTACCATAGCAACCAATGTGGCGTATCTCTATCTCAGCTTACGAAAGTCATAGAGACATGGGGGTTGGTGTATTTTACTCGTGTTGACATGGGGAACAATATGTTAGGTCACTGACACCTCCATAGCAACCAGACTGGTTACCATAGCAACCAATATTGCATGTACCTATCTCAGCTTATGAGAATCATAGAGACATGGGGGTTGGATTAGGTTATTGTTGCGGAATTGACAACATTTAAAAAAATAGGTATTAACGGTACCAATGCAAGCCAACATCGAAGTTTGCGTGCAAACTTTAAAATCTAGTTATTCTTCTTCTCTTTTCCTACGTCAAAAATTTACAACGCTTCTCCTCCTAGCCCGTTCGAGCTACAGCCATGAAACTTTCCACGGTCATCCAAGCTGTTCCCACTCGAGTTGCTATGTCTTTTCGGACCGATTTGACCAGCGGTTTCCGTAAAAATCGCGAATTTCGGCCCAAAAATCGCCCAAGTCATTCCCTATGGGGGCCCTAGAGTGGTGATGTCATCGCTCACTCTAACTTTGAGCAAGTTCAGTCTTGTTGCTACTTGCACTGTTTTCTCAACTAAAAATTAACCTTTACACACACATTTTATACCTAAATGGTAGAGATTTTTGTCCTCTTTCAGTTGGTGCTGTTTTCATTTTTTAAAAACACACGGTTTTTACTCCAGGTGGCCTAAACCACAAGGAGTGCACATAATTGCTCCATTCACCTCCATTCAAAAATTCTGGTGGATTCTGTTTAAAATCTCAATCGTAGGCTATTTGTAACTCGCCATAAATCATTCAAACTTTATCACAGCTTCACAAAATTTACACCATTCTCTTCCTTAAAATCTTGTGATTCTCACAGTGAAGGAAATATTTTAATGTGTCGTATCCTTCTTTCGTAATCCTTATTTGTTTGGAGGTATCGAAATCTCAGAAATGAGCAGTTGCACAGAATCAAATGAAGGCTATTTTTAGCTCGCCATAATTTTTTTATTTCTAATCACACCTTCACAAAATTTACAGCATTCTCTTCGTTAGGGTCTTCTGCTTCTGACAAAGAAAGAATCATTTCGATATGTCTTACGGTTCTTCTATAATCTTTATTTGTTTGAGGCATGGAAATCGGATTTTCTCCAGCAGATTTGCCATCGTTTAAAAAAAATGACAGTTGAGTCAGCTGACTCGTTTGAAAATCTGGCAGTTGATAACTCCAAGTGCAAGCTGATTTCAAATAAGTAGGTCAAAGGTGTCTCATTGACTTTCAATGGCCCATTGAAATGAATGGAGCATGAATCCCATAGATCCTATTGTAAAAGAGCTTCTGTAATTGATTGACACTGGAAAGTCATACGAGCATTAAGGAAGCAAATTACTTATCCAGCCCATCATAGCTTTTGAATTAACATAAATTAATTAAGCCACACCCACTTTTGACATAACTTTCAATGTCAAATATCTTCTAAACGGAACACAGTAGAGACATGGGGGTTGCTTTATATTATTCTAAATGAAAAGTAGATTACAACATGATGTCACTAACTCCTCCATAGCAACCAAATTGTTTACCATAGCAACCAATATGGCATGTCTCTATCTCAGCTTAGGAAAATCATAGAGAGATGGGGGTTGCTGTATTTTACCCATATAGATATGGGGAGCAATATATTAGGTCAGCGACCCCTCCATAGCAACCAAACTGGTTACCATAGCAACCAATATAGCGCATCTGTATCTCAGCTTTGGAAAGTCATAGAGACATGGGGGTTGATGTATTGACATGGGGAACAATGTGTTAGGTCACTGACCCCTCCCTAGCAACCAGACTGGTTACCATAGCAACCAATTTTGCATGTACCTATCTCAGCTCAGGAAAATCATAGAGACATGGGGGTTGCTGTAATTTACTCGTATTCATATAGGGAACAATATATTAGGTCAGCGACCCCTCCATAGCAACCACACTGTTACCATAGCCACCAATATGGCGTATCTCTATCTCAGCTTACGAAAGTCATAGAGACATGGGGGCTGGTGTATTTTACTCATGTTGACATGGGGAACAATATGTTAGGTCACTGACACCTCCATAGCAACCAGACTGGTTACCATAGCAACCAATATTGCATGTACCTATCTCAGCTTACGAGAATCATAGAGACATGGGGGTTGGATTATGTTATTGTTGCGGAATTGACAAAAAAAAAAAAAATAGGTATTAACGGTACCAACGCAAGCCAACATCGAAGTTTGCGTGCAAACTTTAAAATCTAGTTATGTTGGCTTGCTTGCAAAAGCCAACATATTGTTATCTGATTTAAACTTATTATGTTGGCTTGCTTGCAAAGCCAACATATTGATATTGCACTTAAACTTATTATTCTTCTTCTTCCGTTTCTTAAAAAAAAAATTCTACCGTCATCTCCTCCTAGCCCGTTCAAGCTACTGTCACGAAACTTTCCACACACCTCAAAGCTGTTATGTAGTTTGTTGCTATGTCTTTTCGGACCGATTTGACCAGCGGTTTCCCTAAAAATCGTGTAAATCTCCCAAAAAAGCTTAAAATTTTTTCTCGATGGGGGCCCCTAGAGTGGTGATGTCATCGCCCACTCTAACTTCGAATAAGCTCAGTCTTGTTGATACTTGCTAAAATACTTTAGTTTTCTTAAATAAAAATTAACCTTTACACACACATTTTATATGTAAATGGTAGAGATTTTTGTCCTCTTTCAGTTGGTGTTGTTTAAGTTTTTTAAAAACACACCGTTTTTACTCCAGGTGGCCTAAACCACAAGGAGTGCACATAATTGCTCCATTCACCTCCATTCAAAAATTCTGCAAGCAAATGTTTCAAATCTCAATCGAAGGCTATTTCTAACTCGCCATAAATCATTCAAAACCTTATCACAGCTTCACAAATTTTATACCATTCTCTTCCTTAAAAGCTTCTGATTCTAACAGTCAAGAAAGTATTTCAATATGTCTGGTCCTTCTTTCGTAATCCTTATTTGTTTGAGGCATGGTAATCGGACTTTCTCCAGCAGATTTGCCATCGTTTGTAAATCTGACAGTTAAATTTCCAGCTGCAGCTGACTCGTTTGAAAATCTGGCAGTTGATAACTCCAGGTGCAAGCTGATTTCAAATAAGTAGGTCAAAGGTGTCTCATTGACTTTCAATGGCTCATTGAAATGAATGGAGCATGAATCCCATGAATCCTATTGTAAAAGAGCTTCTGTAATTGATTGACACTAGAAAGTCATACTAGTATTAAAGAAGCAAATCACTAATCCAGCCAATCATTGCTTGTGAATTAACATAAATTAATTAAGCCACACCCACTTTTTGACATAACTTTCGATGTCAAATATCTTCTAAACAGAACACAGTACAGACATGGGGGTTGCTTTATATTATTCTAAATGTAAAGTAGATTACAACATGATGTCACTGACTCCTCCATAGCAACCAAATTGTTTACCATAGCAACTAAATTGGCATATCTCTATCTTGGGTTAGGAAAATGCTAGAGACTTGGGGGTTGGTAAGCTTCACCCATACTGACAGCTGAAACATTATATCATGTCAATGCCTCCTCCATAGCAACCAGACTGGTTACCATAGCAACCAATATGGCATGACTCTCTCTCAGCTTAGGAAAATAATAGAGACATGGGGGGTGCCGTATTTTACCCGTATTGATATGGGGAACAATATGTTAGGTCAGCGACCTCTCCATAGCAACCAGACTGGTTACCATAGCAACCAATATGGCGCAGCTCTATCTCAGCTTTGGAAAGTCATAGAGACATGGGGGTTGATGTATTGACATGGGGAACAATGTGTTGGGTCACTGACCCCTCCATAGCAATCAGACTGGTTACCATAGCAACCAATATGGCATGTCTCTATCTCAGCTTAGGAAAATCATAGAGAGATGGGGGTTGCTGTATTTTACCCGTATAGATATGGGGAGCAATATATTAGGTCAGCGACCCCTCCATAGCAACCAAACTGGTTACCACAGCAACCAATATGGCACAGCTCTATCTCAGCTTTGGAAAGTCATAGAGACATGGGGGTTGATGTATTGACAAGGGGAACAATGTGGTAGGTCACTGACCCCTCCATAGCAACCAGACTGGTTACCATAGCAACCAATTTTGCATGTGCCTATCTCAGCTCAGGAAAATCATAGAGACATGGGGGTTGCTGTAATTTACTCGTATTCATATGGGGAACAATATATTAGGTCAGCGACCCCTCCATAGCAACCACACTGTTACCATAGCAACCAATATGGCGCAGCTCTATCTCAGCTTACGAAAGTCTTAGAGACATGGGGGTTGGTGTATTTTACTCGTGTTGACATGAGGAACAATATGTTAGGTCACTTACCCCTCCATAGCAACCAGACTGGTTACCATAGCAACCAATTTTGCATGTACCTATCTCAGCTTATGAGAATCATAGAGACATGAGGGTTGGATTATGTTATTGTTGCGGAGTTGACAACATTTAAAAAAAAAGGTATTAACGGTACCAACGCAAGCCAACATCGAAGTTTGCGTGCAAACTTTAAAATCTAGTTATTCTTCTTCTTCCGTTTCTTAAAAAAAAAATTCTACCGTCATCTCCTCCTAGCCCGTTCGAGCTACTGTCACGAAACTTTCCACACACCTCAAAGCTGTTATGTAGTTTGTTGCTATGTCTTTTCAGACCGATTTGACCAGCGGTTTCCCTAAAAATCGTGTAAATCTCCCAAAAAAGCTTAAAATTTTTTCTCGATGGGGGGCCCCTAGAGTGGTGATGTCATCGCCCACTCTAGCTTCGAATAAGCTCAGTCTTGTTGATACTTGCTAAAATACTTTAGTTTTCTTAAATAAAAATTAACCTTTACACACACATTTTATATGTAAATGGTAGAGATTTTGTCCTCTTTCAGTTGGTGTTGTTTAAGTTTTTTAAAAACACACAGTTTTTACTCCAGGTGGCCTAAACCACAAGGAGTGCACATAATTGCTCCATTCACCTCCATTCAAAAATTCTGGTGGATTCTGTTTAAAATCTCAATCGCAGGCTATTTTTAACTCGCCATAAATCATTCAAACTTTATCACAGCTTCACAAAATTTACGCCATTCTCTTCCTTAAAATCTTGGGATTCTAACAGTAAAAGAAATATTTCAATACCTCTGTTCATTCTTTCGTAATGTTTATTTGTTTGAGGGTATGGATTTCTCTAAAATGAGCAGTTGCACGGAATCAAATGAAGGCTATTTGTAGCTCGCCATAATTTTTTTATTTCTAATCACACCTTCACAAAGATTACAGCATTCTCTTCGTTAGGGTCTTCTGCTTCTTACAAAGAAAGAATCATTTCGATATGTCTTGCGGTTCTTCTATAATCTTTATTTGTTTGAGGCATGGAAATCGGATTTTCTCCAGCAGATTTGCCATCGTTTAAAAAAACTGACAGTTGAGTCAGCTGACTCGTTTGAAAATCTGGCAGTTGATAACTCCAGGTGCAAGCTGATTTCAAATAAGTAGGTCAAAGGTGTCTCATTGACTTTCAATGGCCCATTGAAATGAATGGAGCATGAACCCCATAGATCCTATTGTGAAAGAGCTTCTGTAATTGATTGACACTGGAAAGTCATACGAGCATTAAGGAAGCAAATCACTTATCCAGCCAATCATTGCTTGTGATTTAACATAAAATAATTAAGCCACACCCACTTTTTGACATAACTTTCGATGTCAAATATCTTCTAAATGGAACACAGTAGAGACATGGGGGTTGCTTTATATTATTCTAAATGTAAAGTAGATTACAACATGATGTCACTGACTCCTCCATAGCAACCAAATTGTTTACCATAGCATCTAAATTGGCATATCTCTATCTTCATTTAGGAAAATGCTAGAGACTTGGGGGCTGGTAAGCTTCACCCATACTGACGACTGAAACATTATATTATGTTAATGACACCTCCATAGCAACCAGACTGGTTACCATAGCAACCAATATGGCATGCCTCTCTCTCAGCTTAGGAAAATCATAGAGACATGGGGGTTGCCGTATTTTACCCGTATTGATATGGGGAACAATATGTTAGGTCAGCAACCTCTCCATAGCAACCAGACTGGTTACCACGGCAACCAATATGGCGCAGCTCTATCTCAGCTTAGGAAAGTCATAGAGACATGGGGGTTGATGTATTGACATGGGGAACAATGTGTTAGGTCACTGGCCCCTCCATAGCAACCAGACTGGTTACCATAGCAACCAATATGGCATGTCTATCTCAGCTTAGGAAAATCCTAGAGAGATGGGGGTTGCTGTATTTTACCCGTATAGATATGGGGAGCAATATATTAGGTCAGCGACCCCTCCATAGCAACCAAACTGGTTACCATAGCAACCAATATGGCACAGCTCTATCTCAGCTTTGGAAAGTCATAGGGACATGGGGGTTGATGTATTGACATGGGGAACAATGTGTTAGGTCACTGACCCCTCCATAGCAACCAGACTGGTTACCATAGCAACCAATTTTGCATGTACCTATCAGCTCAGGAAAATCATAGAGACATGGGGGTTGCTGTAATTTACTCGTATTCATATAGGGAACAATATATTAGGTCCGCGACCCCTCCATAGCAACCACACTGTTACCATAGCAACCAATATGGCGTATCTATCTCAGCTTACGAAGTCATAGAGACATGGGGGTTGGTGTATTTTACTCGTGTTGACATGGGGAACAATATGTTGGGTCACTGACCCCTCCATAGCAACCAGACTTGTTACCATAGCAACCAATTTTGCATGTACCTATCTCAGCTTATGAGAATCATAGAGACATGGGGGTTGGATTATGTTATTGTTGCGGAATTGACAACATTTAAAAAAAGGTATTAACGGTACCAATGCAAGCCAACATCGAAGTTTGCGTGCAAACTTTAAAATCTAGTTATTATTCTTCTCTTTTCTTCTTCCAAAAATTCTACCGGCATCTCCTCCTAGCCCGTTCGAGCTACAGCCACGAAACTTTCCACGGGCGTCCAGACTGTTCCCACTCGAGTTGCTATATCTCTTCGGACCGATTTGATCAGCGGTTTCCGTAAAAAACGCGAATTTCGGCCCAAAAATCGCCCAAGTCATTCCCTATGGGAGCCCTAGAGTGGTGATGTCATCGCTCACTCTAACTTTGAGCAAGCTCAGTCTTGTTGCTACTTGCACTGTTTCTCAACTAAAAATTAACCTTTACACACACATTTTATATCTAAATGGTAGAGATTTTTGTCCTCTTTCAGTTGGTGCTGTTTTCATTTTTAAAAAACACACGGTTTTTACTCCAGGTGGCCTAAACCACAAGGAGTGCACATAATTGCTCCATTCACCTCCATTCAAAAGATCTGGTGGACTCTGTTTAAAATCTCAATCGCAGGCTATTTTTAACTCGCCATAAATCATTCAAATTTTATCACAGCTTCACAAAATTTACACCATTCTCTTCCTTAAAATCTTGGGATTCTAACAGTAAAAGAAATATTTCAATACCTCTGGTCATTCTTTCGTAATCCTTATTTGTTTGAGGGTATGGATTTCTCTGAAATGAGCAGTTGCACAGAATCAAATGAAGGCTATTTGTAGCTCGCCATAACTTTTTTATTTCTAATCACACCTTCACAAAATTTACAGCATTCTCTTCGTTAGGGTCTTCTGCTTCTGACAAAGAAAGAATCATTTCGATATGTCTTACGGTTCTTCTATAATCTTTATTTGTTTGAGGCATGGAAATCGGGTTTTCTCCAGCAGATTTGCCATCGTTTAAAAAAACTGACAGTTGAGTCAGCTGACTCGTTTGAAAATCTGACAGTTGATAACTCCAGGTGCAAGCTGATTTCAAATAAGTAGGTCAAAGTTGTCTCATTGACTTTCAATGGCCCATTGAAATGAATGGAGCATGAACCCCATAGATCCTAATGTAAAAGAGCTTCTGTAATTGATTGACACTGGAAAGTCATACAAGCATTAAGGAAGCAAATTACTTATCCAGCCCATCATTGCTTGTGAATTAACATAAATTAATTAAGCCACACCCACTTTTTGACATAAGTTTCAATGTCAAATATCTTCTAAACGGAACACAGTAGAGACATGGGGGTTGCTTTATATTATTCTAAATGAAAAGTAGATTACAACATGATGTCACTAACTCCTCCATAGCAACCCAATTGTTTACCATAGCAACCATATAGCCACATCTCTATCTTAGCTTAGGAAAATGCTAGAGACTTGGGGGCTGGTAAGCTTCACCCATACTGACAGCTGAAACATTATATTATGTTAATGACACCTCTATAGCAACCAGACCGGTTACCATAGCAACCAATATGGCATGTCTCTATTTAGCTCAGGAAAATCATAGAGAGATGGAGGTTGCTGTATTTTACCCGTATAGATATTGGGAGCAATATATTAGGTCAGCTACCCCTCCATAGCAACCAAACTGGTTACCATAGCAACCAATATGGCGCAGCTCTATCTCAGCTTTGGAAAGTCATAGAGACATGGGGTTGATGTATTGACATGGGGAACAATGTGTTAGGTCACTGACCCCTCCATAGCAACCAGACTGGTTACCATAGCAACCAATTTAGCATGTACCTATCTCAGCTCAGGAAAATCATAGAGACATGGGGGTTGCTGTAATTTACTTGTATTCATATGGGGAACAATATATTAGGTCAGCGACCCCTCCATAGCAACAACACTGTTACCATAGCAACCAATATGGCGTATCTCTATCTCAGCTTACGAAAGTCATAGAGACATGGGGGTTGGTGTATTTTACTCGTGTTGACATGAGGAACAATATGTTAGGTCACTGACCCCTCCATAGCAACCAGACTGGTTACCATAGCAACCAATTTTGCATGTACCTTTCTCAGCTTATGAGAATCATAGAGACATGAGGGTTGGATTATGTTATTGTTGCGGAATTGACAACATTTTAAAAAATAGGTATTAACGGCACCAACGCAAGCCAACATCGAAGTTTGCGTGCAAACTTTAAATTCTAGTTATTATTCTTCTCTTTTCCTACGTCAAAATTTTGCAACGCTTCTCCTCCTAGCCCGTTCGAGCTACAGCCACGAAACTTTCCACGGTCGTCCAGACTGTTCCCACTCGAGTTGCTATATCTCTTCGGACCGATTGGACCAGCGGTTTCCGTATAAATCGCGAATTTCGGCCCAAAAATCGCTCAAGTCATTCCCTATGGGAGCCCTAGAGTGGTGATGTCATCGCTCACTCTAACTTTGAGCAAGCTCAGTCTTGTTACTTGTTGCACTGTTTTCTCAACTAAAAATTAACCTTTACACACACATTTTATATCTAAATGGTAGAGATTTTTGTCCTCTTTCAGTTGGTGCTGTTTTCATTTTTAAAAAACACACGGTTTTTACTCCAGGTGGCCTAAACCACAAGGAGTGCACTTAATTGCTCCATTCACCTCCATTCAAAAATTCTGGTGGATTCTGTTTAAAATCTCAATCGCAGGCTATTTTTAACTCGCCATAAATCATTCACACTTTATCACAGCTTCACAAAATTTACACCATTCTCTTTCTTAAAATCTTGGGATTCTAACAGTAAAAGAAATATTTCAATACCTCTGTTCATTCTTTCGTAATGTTTATTTGTTTGGAGGTATGGATTTCTCTAAAATGAGCAGTTGCACAGAATCAAATGAAGGCTATTTGTAGCTCGCCATAATTTTTTATTTCTAATCACACCTTCACAAAAATTACAGCATTCTCTTCGTTAGGGTCTTCTGCTTCTTACAAAGAAAGAATCATTTCAATATGTCTCACGGTTCTTCTATAATCTTTATTTGTTTGAGGCATGGAAATCGGATTTTCTCCAGCAGATTTGCCATCGTTTGAAAATCTGACAGTTGAATCAGCTGACTCGTTTGAAAATCTGGCAGTTGATAACTCCAGGTGCAAGCTGATTTCAAATAAGTAGGTCAAAGGTGTCTCATTGACTTTAAATGGCTCATTGAAATGAATGGAGCATGAACCCCATGAATCCTAATGTAAAAGAGCTTCTGTAATTGATTGACACTGGAAAGTCATACAAGCATTAAGGAAGCAAATTACTTATCCAGCCCATCATTGCTTGTGAATTAACATAAATTAATTAAGCCACACCCACTTTTTGACATAACTTTCAATGTCAAATATCTTCTAAACGGAACACAGTAGAGACATGGGGGTTGCTATATATTATTCTAAATGGAAAGTAGATTACAACATGATGTCACTAACTCCTCCATAGCAACCAAATTGTTTACCATAGCAACTATATAGCCACATCTCTATCTTAGCTTAGGAAAATGCTAGAGACTTGGGGCCTGGTAAGCTTCACCCATACTGACAGCTGAAACATATTATGTTAATGATACCTCCATAGCAACCAGACTGGTTACCATAGCAACCAATATGGCATGTCTCTATCTCAGCTTAGGAAAATCATAGAGATGGGGGTTGCTGTATTTTACCCGTATAGATATGGGGAGCAATGTATTAGGTCAGCGACCCCTCCATAGCAACCAAACTGGTTACCATAGCAACCAATATGGCGCAGCTCTATCTCCGCTTTGGAACGTCATAGAGACATGGGGGTTGATGTATTGACATGGGGAACAATGTGTTAGGTCACTGACCCCTCCATAGCAACCAGACTGGTTACCATAGCAACCAATTTTGCATGTACCTATCTCAGCTCAGGAAAATCATAGAGACATAGGGGTTGCTGTAATTTACTCGTATTCATATAGGGAACAATATATTAGGTCAGCGACCCCTCCATAGCAACCACACTGTTACCATAGCAACCAATATGGCGTATCTCTATCTCAGCTTACGAAAGTCATAGAGACATGGGGGTTGGTGTATTTTACTCGTGTTGACATGGGGAACAATATGTTAGGTCACTGACCCCTCCATAGCAACCAGACTTGTTACCATAGCAACCAATATTGCATGTACCTATCTCAGCTTATGAGAATCATAGAGACATGGGGGTTGGATTATGTTATTGTTGCGGAATTGACAACATTTAAAAAAATAGGTATTAACGGTACCAACGCAAGCCAACATCGAAGTTTGCGTGCAAACTTTAAAATCTAGTTATTAGTGTGAATGCAGAGGCATTCACACTATTGTTATCCTACGTATTTATTATTAGTGTGAATGAAGAGGCATTCACACTATTGTTATCCTACGTATTTATTATTATTATTATTATTATTATTATTATTATTATTCCCACTTTTTTCTCCGGCCTACTACTTCAGCATCCTTTGGCCTAGAAACACCATTCAAACATCAAAACGTTCAGCTTTTTTCACACTAGGTTGCAATTACTTTACACTTTTCAAACTTTTATACTTTTTATAATATTTAACTTTATTTAAAATTATTCTTCCCATTGAAATGAATGGGAACTTTAAACTTCTTTCAACCTTTATAACTTCAGCATACTTTCCACTAGAGAAACCATTTAAACTTTAAATAAATCTACACACTTTCATCTATTAGATGTATATTTCAACTTTTTTATATCTTTTATTGATTTTTATTAATCGCAGTTTAAGTTTAATGAAGATTTCCGACTTTCACCTATTTCTGCTCCACTCTAGCTTCCACTCTAACTTTTCACATCTCAAACTTCTTCATTTATTCTTCTCTCCTAAACTAAGCTTTAACCTTTATGTACAAAATTTATATTAAAGTAGTAGAGAAATTTGTCCTCTTTCCAATGATGCAGTTGTTCCTTTCATATGACTTACGGTTTTTAAACTAGGAGGGCTAAACCTTAACGAGGGAAGCAAATTGCTCCATTAAGATCAATGCATTCCACAAAGAAAATGATGCTTCAAAGTTTTAAATTAAGGCTTTTTCTAACTCGCCATAACTCCTAGAATTTTCCACATATCGTTACAAAATTTACATCATAATCTTCATTGAGGCCTTCTGCTTCTCACAAAGAAAGAATCATCTCGATATGTCTTACGGTTCTTCTGTAATGTTTATTTGTTTGAGGCATGGTCAACATCTGAGAAATGTCTCCTCGGTTCAAAAAGTGGCAGTTGGAGGCAGCTGTTAATCAACTAATTTGAATAACGAAATTTGATTGACTTAGCCTTCTCATACACTCACAATGGGCCATAGAGATGCATTGCTGCCATTCATTTCAATGGGGCAATTGATTCCCATATGATCCTATTGTAAAAGTGCTTTTGTAATTGGTTCACAATGGAGATTCAAAGCAACATTAAGGATGCATGTAACTAATCCAGCCAATCATTGCTTATGCTTTAACATAAATTCATCAAGCCACGCCCACTTTTCAACATCATTTTTGAATGTCAAATATCTTCTAAGTGGAACATCTTAGAGACATGGGAGTTGTTTTATATTGATCTAAGTTAAATGTAGATTACATCATGATGTCACCAACTCATCCATAGCAACCAGATTATTTACCATAGCAACCAAATTGGTAATTCTCTATCTCAGCCTAGGAAAATGCTAGAGACACAGGAGTTGGTCTAATTGATTTGTAGTCACACAGGGAACATTATATAATGTCATTGACCCCTCCATAGCAACCATACTGGTTACCATAGCAACCAAATTGACACATCTCTATCTCAGCTTAGGAAAATGAGAGAGACACGGGAGTTGGTCTAAATGACTTGTAGTCACACAGGCAACATTATATAATGTCACTTACCCTCCATAGCAACCATACTGGTTACCATAGCAACCAAATTGACACATCTCTATCTCAGCTTAGGAAAATGAGAGAGACACGGGAGTTGGTCTAAATGACTTGTAGTCACACAGGAACATTATATAATGTCACTGACCCCTCCATAGCAACCATACTGGTTACCATAGCAACCAAATTGACACATCTCTATCTCCGTTTAGGAAAATGAGAGAGACACGGGAGTTGGTCTAAATGACTTGTAGTCACACAGGGAACAATATATAATGTCACTTACCCCTCCATAGCAACCATACTGGTTACCATAGCAACCAAATTGACACATCTCTATCTCAACTTTGGAAAATGAGAGAGACACGGGAGTTGGTCTGAATGACTTGAAGTCACACAGGGAACAATATATAATGTCACTGACCCTCCATAGAAACCATACTGGTTACCATGGCAACCAAATTGACACATCTCTATCTCAGCTTAGGAAAATACTAAAGACATGGGGGTTGGTGTAATTTTCTTGTAGTCACACAGAGATCAATTTATAATGTCAATAACCCCTCCATAGCAACCATATTGGTTACCATAGCAACCAAATTGGCATATCTCTATATCAGCTTTGGAAAATGCTAGAGACATGGGGGTTGTTTTGTTTGACTCATAGTGACACAGGAAACATTAGATAATGTCAATGACATTTCCATAGCAACCATAACAGTTATCATAGCAACCCAATTGGCATATCTCTTACTCAGCTCAGGGAAACCTTAGAGACATGGGGGTTGATTCATTTCCCTCAGAGTGACACTGGGAATATTCTATCATGTAAATGACCTGTCCAGAGCAACCAGACTTTTTTTTACCATAGCAACGCAATTGGCATATATTTATCTTAGGTTAGGAAAATGCTATACAGAATTTCATCTTACTAATATTATACCGTTCAGCTTCCACTTTCAACTTTTGACACTTTCAACTTTCAAATGTTTCACCTTTAGCTTCCACTTTCTACTTTTGACACTTTCAACTTTACAATGCTTCTTCTTTCAACTTTATACGTTTTCAACTTTATAATGTTTCACCGTTCGGCCTCCACTTTCAACTTTTGACACTTTCAGCTTTCAAATCTTTCACCTTTCAGCTTCACTTTTCAACTTTTGAAACTTCCGACTTTCAAATCTTTCACCTTTCAGCTTCACATTTCAACTTTTGAAACTTTCAACTTTCAAATATTTTACCTTTCAGCTTCACCTTTCAACTTTAGATTTTTTTCAGATACTTTCAGCCTGCTTTCATTGTCAGCTCTCTGCATTCACACGCATTTTCCGCTAGGAAATGCATATTCTAGTTATTATTATTATTATTCCCACTTTTTTCTCCGGCCTACTACTTCAGCATCCTTTGGCCTAGAAACACCATTCAAACATCAAAACGTTCAGCTTTTTTCAGACTAGGTTGCTATTACGTTTCACTTTACAAACTTTTATACTTTTTATAATATTTAACTTTATTCAAATTATTCTTCCCATTGAAATGAATGGGGATATTCTTCAACCCTCCTTTAAACTTTCTTTTCTTTCAACCTTTATAACTTCAGCATACTTTCCACTAGAGAAACCATTCAAACTTTAAATAAATCTACACACTTTCATCTATTAGATGTATATTTCAACTTTTTTATATCTTGTATTGATTTTTATTAATCGCAGTTTAAGTTTAATGAAGATTTCCGACTTTCACCTATTTCTGCTCCACTCTAGCTTCCACTCTAACTTTTCACATCTCAAACTTCTTCATTTATTCTTCTCTCCTAAACTAAGCTTTAACCTTTATGCACAAAATTTATATTAAAGTAGTAGAGAAATTTGTCCTCTTTCCAATGATGCAGTTGTTCCTTTCATATGACTTACGGTTTTTAAACTAGGAGGGCTAAACCTTAACGAGGGAAGCAAATTGCTCCATTAAGATCAATGCATTCCACAAAGATAATGATGCTTCAAAGTTTTAAATTAAGGCTTTTTCTAACTCGCCATAACTCCTAGAATTTTCCACATATCGTTACAAAATTTACATCATAATCTTCATTGAGGCCTTCTGCTTCTCACAAAGAAAGAATCATCTCGATATGTCTTACGGTTCTTCTGTAATGTTTATTTGTTTGAGGCATGGTCAACATCTGAGAAATGTCTCCTCGATTCAAAAAGTGGCAGTTGGAGGCAGCTGTTAATCAACTAATTTGAATAACGAAATTTGATTGGCTTAGCCTTCCCATAGACTCACAATGGGCCATAGAGATGCATTGCTGCCATTCATTTCAATGGGGCAATTGATTCCCATATGATCCTATTGTAAAAGTGCTTTTGTAATTGGTTCACAATGGAGAGTCATAGCAACATTAAGGATGCATATAACTAATCCAGCCAATCATTGCTTATGCTTTAACATAAATTCATCAAGCCACGCCCATTTTTCAACATCATTTTTGAATGTCAAATATCTTCTAAGTGGAACATCGTAGAAACATGGGAGTTGTTTTATATTGATCTAAGTTAAATGTAGATTACATCATGATGTCACCAACTCATCCATAGCAACCAGATTATGTACCATAGCAACCAAATTGGTAATTCTCTATCTCAGCCTAGGAAAATGCTAGAGACACAGGAGTTGGTCTAATTGATTTGTAGTCACACAGGGAACATTATATAATGTCACTGACCCCTCCATAGTAACCATACTGGTTACCATAGCAACCAAATTGACACATCTCTATCTCAGCTTAGGAAAATGAGAGAGACACGGGAGTTGGTCTAAATGACTTGTAGTCACACAGGAACATTATATAATGTCACTGACCCCTCCATAGCAACCATACTGGTTACCATAGCAACCAAATTGACACATCACTATCTCAGCTTAGGAAAATGAGGGAGACACGGGAGTTGGTCTAAATGACTTGTAGTCACACAGGGAACATCATATAATGTCACTGACCCCTCAATAGCAACCATACTGGTTACCATAGCAACCAAATTGACACATCTCTATCTCAGCTTAGGAAAATGAGAGAGACACGGGAGATGGTCTAAATGACTTGTAGTCACACAGGGAACATTATATAATGTCACTGACCCCTCCATAGCAACCATACTAGTTACCATAGCAACCAAATTGACACATCTCTATCTCAGCTTAGGAAAATGAGAGAGACACGGGAGTTGGTCTAAATTACTTGTAGTCACACAGGGAACATTATATAATGTCACTTACCCCTCCATAACAACCATACTGGTTACCATAGCAACCAAATTGACACATCTCTATCTCAACTTTGGAAAATGAGAGAGACACGGGAGTTTGTCTGAATGACTTGAAGTCACACAGGGAACATTATATAATGTCACTTACCTCTCCATAGCAACCATACTGGTTACCATAGCAACCAAATTGACACATCTCTATCTCAGCTTGGGAAAATGAGAGAGACACGGGAGTTGGTCTAAATGACTTGTAGTCACACAGGGAACATCATATAATGTCACTGACCCCTCCATAGCAACCATACTGGTTACCATAGCAACCAAATTGGCATATCCCTATATCAGCTTTGGAAAATGCTAGAGACATGGGGGTTGTTTTGTTTGACTCATAGTGACACAGGAAACATTAGATAATGTCAATGACATTTCCATAGCAACCATAATAGTTATCATAGCAACCCAATTGGCATATCTCTAACTCAGCTCAGGGAATCGCTAGAGACATGGGGGTTGATTCATTTCCTTCAGAGTGACACTTGGAACATTCTATTATGTAAATGACCTGTCCAGAGCAACCAGACTTTTTACCATAGCAACGCAATTGGCATATCTTTATCTTAGGTTAGGAAAATGCTAGACAGAATTTCAACTTACTAATATTATACCGTTCAGCTTCCACTTTCAATTTTTGACACTTTCAACTTTCAAATGTTTCACCTTTAGCTTCCACTTTCAACTTTTGACACTTTCAACTTTCAAATGTTTCACCTTTAGCTTCCACTTTCTACTTTTGACACTTTCAACTTTACAATGCTTCTTCTTTCAACTTTATACGTTTTCAACTTTATAATGTTTCACCGTTCGGCCTCCACTTTCAACTTTTGACACTTTCAGCTTTCAAATCTTTCACCTTTCAGCTTCACTTTTCAACTTTTGAAACTTCCGACTTTCAAATCTTTCACCTTTCAGCTTCACTTTTCAACTTTTAAAACTTTCAACTTTCAAATATTTTACCTTTCAGCTTCACATTTCAACTTTAGATTTTTTTTCAGATACTTTCAGCCTGCTTTCATTTTCAGCTCTCTGCATTCACACGCATTTTCCGCTAGGAAATGCATATTCTAGTTAGTGTGAATGCAGAGGCATTCACACTATTGTTATCCTACGTATTTATTCTTATTATTATTATTCCCACTTTTTTCTCCGGCCTACTACTTCAGCATCCTTTGGCCTAGAAACACCATTCAAACATCAAAACGTTCAGCTTTTTTCAGACTAGGTTGCTATTACGTTTCACTTTACAAACTTTTATACTTTTTATAATATTTAACTTTATTCAAATTATTCTTCCCATTGAAATGAATGGGGATATTCTTCAACCTTCCTTTAAACTTTCACTTCTTTCAACCTTTATAACTTCAGCATACTTTCCACTAGAGAAACCATTCAAATTTTAAATAAATCTACACACTTTCATCTATTAGAAGTATATTTCAACTTTTTTATATCTTGTATAGATTTTTATTAATCGCAGTTTAAGTTTAATGAAGATTTCCGACTTTCACCTATTTCTGCTCCACTCTAGCTTCCACTCTAACTTTTCACATCTCAAACTTCTTCAATTATTCTTCTCTCCTAAACTAGGCTTTAACTTTTATGCAAAAAATGTATATTAAAGTAGTAGAGAAATTTGTCCTCTTTCCAAAGATGCAGTTGTTTCTTTCATATGACCTACGGTTTTTAAACTAGGAGGGCTAAACCTTAACGAGGGAAGCAAATTGCTCCATTAAGATCAATGCATTTCACAAAGAAAATGATGCTTCAAAGTTTTAAATTAAGGCTTTTTCTAACTCGCAATAACTCCTAGAATTTTCCACATATCGTTACAAAATTTACATCATAATCTTCATTGAGGCCTTCTGCTTCTCACAAAGAAAGAATCATCTTGATATGTCTTACGGTTCTTCTGTAATGTTTATTTGTTTGAGGCATGGTCAACATCTGAGAAATGTCTCCTCGATTTGAAAAGTGGCAGTTGGAGGCAGCTGTTAATCAACTAATTTGAATAACGAAATGTGATTGGCTTAGCCTTCCCATAGACTCACAATGGGCCATAGAGATGCATTGCTGCCATTCATTTCAATGGGGCAGTTGATTCCCATATGATACTATTGTAAAATAGCTTTTGTAATTGGTTCACAATGGAGAGTCATAGCAACATTGAGGATGAATATAACTAATCCAGCCAATCACTGCTTATGATTTAACATAAATTCATCAAGCCACGCCCACTTTTCAACATCATTTTTGAATGTCAAATATCTTCTAAGTGGAACATCGTAGAAACATGGGAGTTGTTTTATATTGATCTAAGTTGAATGTAGATTACAACATGATGTCACCAACTCATCCATAGCAACCAGATTAATTTCCATAGCAACCCAATTGACACATCTCTATCTCAGCCCAGGAAAATGCTAGAGACACAGGAGTTGGTCTAATTGACTTATAGTCACACAGGGAACATCATATAATGTCAATGACCCCTCCATAGCAACCATAGTGGTTACCATAGCAACCTGATTGACACATCTCTATCTCAGCTTAGGAAAATGCTAGAGACATGGGGGTGAGTTTGTTTCACTATTAGCGACCCCGGGAACATTCATTGAGGTACCTGACCCTCCATAGCAACCATACTGGTTACCATAGCAACCCATTTGGCACATCTCTATCTCAGCTTAGGAAAATGCTGGAGACACAGGAGTTTGTCTAATTGACTTGTTGTCAAACAGGGAACCTTATATAATATCAATGAACCCTCCATAGCAACCATACTGGTTACCATAGCAACCCAATTGACACATCTCTATCTAGGTTTAGGAAAATGAGAGACACGGGAGTTGGTCTAAATGACTTGTAGTCACACAGGGAACATTATATAATGTCAATGACCCCTCCATAGCAACCATACTGGTTACCATAGCAACCCAATTTACACATCTCTATCTCAGCTTTGGAAAATGCCAGAGACATGGGGGTTGGTGTAATTTACTTGTAGTCACACAGGGATCAATATATTGTGTCAATGACTCCTTCATAGCAACCATACTGGCTACCATAGCAACCCAATTGACACATATTTATCTCAGCTTAGGAAAGTGTGAGAGACACGGGAGTTGGTCTAATTGACTTGTAGTCACACAGGAAACATTATATGATGCCAATGACCCCTCCATAGCAACCAGTCTGGTTACTATAGCAACCCAACTGATACATCTCTACCTCAGCTTAGGAGAATGCTAGAGACATGGGGGTGAGTTTGTTTCACTAATAGTGACCCCAGGAACATTCACTGATGTAATTGACCCCTCCATAGTAACCATACTGGTTACCATAGTAACCAAATTGACACATCTTTATATCAGCTTAGAAAAGTGCGAGAGACACGGGAGTTGGTCTAATTTACTTGTAGTCACACAGGGAAAAATATATGAAGTCAATGACCCCTCCATAGCAACCATACTGGTTACCATAGCAACCCAATTTACACATCCCTATCTCAACTTTGGAAAATGCTAGAGACATGGGGTGAGTTTGTTACACTAATAGTGACCCTGGAAACATTCATTGAGGTAGCGGACTCCTCCATGGCAACCAGGCTGGTTACCATAGCAACCCAATTGACACATCTCTATCTCAGCCTAGGAAAATGAGAGAGACACGGGAGTTGGTCTACATGACTTGTAGTCACACAGAGAACATTATATAATGTCACTGACCCTCCATAGAAACCATACTGGTTACCATGGCAACCAAATTGACACATCTCTATCTCAGCTTAGGAAAATACTAAAGACATGGGGGTTGGTGTAATTTTCTTGTAGTCACACAGAGATCAATTTATAATGTCAATAACCCCTCCATAGCAACCATATTGGTTACCATAGCAACCAAATTGGCATATCTCTATATCAGCTTTGGAAAATGCTAGAGACATGGGGGTTGTTTTGTTTGACTCATAGTGACACAGGAAACATTAGATAATGTCAATGACATTTCCATAGCAACCATAATAGTTATCATAGCAACCCAATTGGCATATGTCTTACTCAGCTCAGGGAAACCTTAGAGACATGAGGGTTGATTCATTTCCCTCAAAGTGACACTGGGAACATTCTATTATGTAAATGACCTGTCCAGAGCAACCAGACTTTTTACCATAGCAACGCAATTGGCATATATTTATCTTAGGTTAGGAAAATGCTAGACAGAATTTCATCTTACTAATGTTATACCGTTCAGCTTCCACTTTCAACTTTTGACACTTTCATCTTTCAAATGTTTCACCTTAAGCTTCCACTTTCAACTTTTGACACTT
>SRMA01024489.1:0-21486 GCA_007224835.1 Danionella cerebrum
ATCAGCATTATCCCCATCAGCATCCACATTATCCCTATCAGCATCAGCACCATTCTCAGCACCATCAGCATTATCCCCAGCAGCACTAGCTCCATCAGCATCCACATTATCCCTATCAGCATCAGCTCCATTCTCAGCACCATCAGCATTATCCCCAGCAGCACTAGCTCCATCCCCATCAGCATCCACATTATCCCTATCAGCACCAGCTCCATCCTCATTGGCATTATCCCCAGCAGCACTAGCTCCATCCCCATCAGCATCCACATTATCCCTATCAGCACCAGCTCCATTCTCAGCGCCATCAGCATTATCCCCATCAGCACCAGCTCCATTCTCAGCACCATCAGCATTATCCCCAGCAGCACTAGCTCCATCAGCATCCACATTATCCCTATCAGCACCAGCTCCATTCTCAGCGCCATCAGCATTATCCCCATCAGCATCCACATTATCCCTATCAGCACCAGCTCCATCCTCATTGGCATTATCCCCAGCAGCACTAGCTCCATCCCCATCAGCATCCAAATTATCCCTATCAGCACCAGCCCCATTCTCAGCACCAGCAGCATTATCCCCAGCAGCACTAGCTCCATCCTCAGCAACAACAGCATTAGCCCCAGTACCACCAGCTCCATCCTCATCAGCATTATCCCCAGAAGCACCAGCTCTATCCCCATCAGCATCCACATTATCCCTATCAGCACCAGCTCCCTTCTCAGCAGCACCAGCTCCATCCTCATTAGCATTATCCCCAGCAGCACGAGCTCCATCCCCATCAGCATCCACATTATCCACATTAATGCTCCTCATCAGGCAGTGATAGACCGGATTAATTTTATCTTTCAGTTTTCAGTATTGTTTCAGCAAGTCTTTTTATTGTTGAAATTCAAATTATTTTAAACATTTCTATATTTCACTTTTCGGCTTCTACTTTAAACTTGCAGCTATATCTATTCTTTCAGCAATTTTAACATTTTAAACTTTTCAATATTTCACCTTTTAAATTCCACTTTCAACTGGGCTCAAACATTGCTTTTAGCTATGCATAACTTTTAGCTTAAGCATTGTTTCAGCTTTTGTGAGATTTAAATATTTTATAGTTTCACTTAGCAGCTAAAGGTTTCAGCAATTTTGAGCATTCTCTTTCAGCTCTCTGCATTCACACGCATTTTCCGCTAGGAAATGCACTTTCTAGTTAGTGTGAATGCAGAGGCATTCACACTATTGTTATCCTACGTATTTATTATTATTAGTGTGAATGCAGAGGCATTCACACTATTGTTATCCTACGTATTTATTTTTATTATTATTTTTATTATTCCCCCCCTTTTTCCAACCCAAACTACTTCAGCATACTTTGGCCTAGAAACACCATTCAAACTTCTAAACGTTCAGCTTTTTTCAGACTAGGTTGCAATTACTTTACACTTTTCAAACTTTTATACTTTTTATAATATTTAACTTTATTCAAATTATTCTTCCCATTAAAATGAATGGGGATATTCTTCAACCCTTCTTTAAACTTTCACTTCTTTCAACCTTTATAACTACAGCATACTTTCCACTAGAGAAACCATTTAAACTTTAAATAAATCTACAGAGGGCAGCACAGTGGCGCAGTGGGTAGCACTGTGGCCTTCCAGGTAGAAGGTTGTCGGTTCAAGGCTCGCCGATGACCTTCCTGGAAGGAGTTTGCATGTTCTCCCTGTGCTTGCGTGGGTTTCCTCCGGGTACTCCGGTTTCCCCCACAATCCCAAAAACATGCGGTTAGGTTAATTGACTAATCTAAAAACACCCTTAGGTGTGCATGTGTGTGTGTGAATGTTGCCCTGCGATGGACTGGCGAACTGTCCAGGGTGTACCCCCGCCTCTCGCCCAATGTGTGCCGGAGAGGGGCACCGGCAGACCCCCGTGACCCCGAAAGGGAATAAGCGGGAATGGAAAATGAATGAATGAATGAATAAATCTACAGACTTTCATCTTTTAGATGTATATTTCAACTTTTTTAAATCTTGTATTGATTTTTATTAATCGCAGTTTAAGTTTAATGAAGATTTCTGACTTTCACCTATTTCTGCTCCACTCTAGCTTCCACTCTAACTTTTCACATCTCAAACTTCTTCATTTATTCTTCTCTCCTAAACTAAGCTTTAACCTTTATGCACAAAATTTATATTAAAGTAGTAGAGAAATTTGTCCTCTTTCCAAAGATGCAGTTGTTCCTTACATATGAACTACGGTTTTTAAACTAGGAGGGCTAAACCTTAACGAGGGAAGCAAATTGCTCCATTAAGATCAATGCATTTCACCAAGAAAACAATGCTTGAAAGTTTTAAATTAAGGCTTTTTCTAACTCGCCATAACTAAAAGAATTTTCCACATATCTTGAAAAAAATTACACCATAAGCTTCATTAAGGCCTTCTGCTTCTCACAAAGAAAGAATCATCTCGATATGTCTTACGGTTCTTCTGTAATGTTTATTTGTTTGAGGCATGGTCAAAATCTGAGAAATGTCTCCTCGATTCAAAAAGTGGCAGTTGGAGGCAGCTGTTAATCAACTAATTTGAATAACAAAATTTGATTGGCTTAGCCTTTCCATAGACTCACAATGGGCCATAGAGATGCATTGCTGCCATTCATTTCACTGGGACAATTGATTCCAATACGATCCTATTGTAAAAGATCTTTTGTAATTGGTTCACAATGGAGATTCAAAGCAACATTAAGAATTCATATAACTATACCAGCCAATCATTACTTATGATTTAACATAAATTCATCAAGCCACGCCCACTTTTCAACATCATTTTTGAATGTCAAATATCTTCTAAGTGGAACATCGTAGAAACATGGGAGTTGTTTTATATTGATCTAGGTTGAATGTAGATTACAACATAATGTCACTAACTCATCCATAGCAACCAGATTATTTACCATAGCAACCAAATTGACACATCTCTATCTCAGCTTAGGGAAATGCGAGAGACACAGGAGTTGGTCTAAATCACTTGTAGTCACACAGGGAACATTATATATTGTCACTGACCCCTCCATAGCAACCAAACTGGTTACCATAGCAACCATATTGACACATATCTATCTCAGCTTAGGAAAATGCTAGAGACCTGGGGGTGAGTTTGTTTCACTAATAGCGACCCCGGGAACATTCATTGAGGTAGCGGACCCCTCCATAGCAACCATACTGGGTACCATAGCAACCCATTTGGCACATCTCTATCTCAGCCTAGGAAAATGAGAGAGACACGGGAGTTGGTCTGAATGACTTGTAGTCACACAGGGAACATTATATAATGTCACTGACCCCTCCATAGCAACCATACTGGTTATCATAGCAACCAAATTAACACATCTCTATCTCAGCTTAGGAAAATGAGAGAGACACAGGAGTTGGTCTAAATGACTTGTAGTCACACAGGGAACATCATATAATGTCACTGACCCCTCCATAGCAGCCATACTGGTTACCATAGCAACCAAATTGACACATCTCTATCTCAGCTTAGGAAAATGAGAGAGACACTGGAGCTGGTCTAAATGACTTGTAGTCACACAGGGAACATTATATAATGTCACTGACCCCTCCATAGCAACCATACTGGTTACCATAGCAACCAAATCAACGCATCTCTATCTCAGCTCAGGAAAATGAGAGAGACACAAGAGTTGGTCCAAATGACTTGTAGTCACACAGGGAACATTATATAATGTCACTGACCCGTCCATAGCAACCATACTGGTTATCATGGCAACCAAATTGACACATCTCTATCTCAGCTTAGGAAAATGCTAGAGACATGGGTTTTTTTTTTGTTTTACTCATAGTGACACAGGAAACCTTAGATAATGACAATGACATTTCCATAGCAACCATAATAGTTATCATAGCAACTCAATTGGCATATCTCTAACTCAGCTCAGGGAAATGCTAGAGACATGGGGGTTGATTCATTTCCCTCAGAGTGACACTGGGAACATTCTATTATGTAAATGACCTGTCCAGAGCAACCAGACTTTTTACCATAGCAACGCAATTGGCATATTTTTATTTTAGGTTAGGAAAATGCTAGACAGAATTTCAACTTACTAATATTATACCGTTCAGCTTCCACTTTCAACTTTTGACACTTTCAACTTTCAAATGTTTCACTTTTAGCTTCCACTTTCAACTTTTGACACTTTCAACTTTCAAATGTTTCACCTTAGCTTCCACTTTCAACTTTCAAATGTTTCACCTTTAGCTTCCACTTTCTACTTTTGACACTCTCAACTTACAAATCTTTCACCTTTCAGCTTCACTTTTCAACTTTTGAAACTTTCAACTTTCAAATCTTTTACCTTTCAGCTTCACCTTTCAACTTTAGATTTTTTCAGATACTTTCAGCCTGCTTTCATTTTCAACTTTCTGCATTCACACGCATTTTCCGCTAGGAAATGCATATTTTTTATTATTATTCCCGGTCGCTATCTACTCCCGCATACTTTGGCCTAGAAACACCATTCAAACGTCAAAATGTTCAGATTATTCAGGACATGTATGCTATTACTTATCACTTTTCAAACTTTTATACTTTTTATAAAATTTAACTTTATTTAAAATATTTTTCCCATTGAAATGAATGGGAAACACTTCAAATCTCTTTCAATCTTCAGCTTTTTTTCAAACTTCATAACTTCAGCATACTTTCAGCTAGAGCAATCATTCAAATTTTAAACAATTCAACACATTTTCAGCTTTTAAAAGCTCTTTTCAGCTTTTACATATCTTTTACAGATTTTAATTAATCGCAGTTTAAGTTTAATGAAGAATTTGGATTTTTACCTAATTATGCTCCACTCTAGCTTACACTCTAATTTTTCACATCTCAAACTTCTTCATCAATTCCTCTCTCCTAAACTAAACTTTACCCTTTATGGACAAATTTTATATTAAAGTGGTAGAGAGATTTGTCCTCTTTCCAAAGATGCAGTTGTTTCTTTCATATGACCTACGGTTTTTAAACTAGGAAGGCTAAACCTTAGCGAGGGAAGCAAATTGCTCCATTAAGATCAATGCATTTCACCCAGAAAATAATGCTTGAAGGGTTTAAATTAAGGCTTTTTCTAACTCGCCATAACTAATAGAATTTTCCACATATCTTAAATTTTTTTACACCATAATCTTCATTGAGGCCTTCTGCTTCTCACAAAGAAAGAATCATCTCGATATGTCTTACGGTTCCTCTGTAATGTTTATTAGTTTTGAGGCATGGTCAACATCTGAGAAATGTCTCCTCGATTCAAAAAGTGGCAGTTGGAGGCAGCTGTTAATCAACTAATTTGAATAACGAAATTTGATTGGCTTAGCCTTCTCATAGACTCACAATGGGCCATAGAGATGCATTGCTGCCATTCATTTCAATGGGGCAATTGATTCCCATATGATCCTATTGTAAAATAGCTTTTGTAATTGGTTCACAATGGAGATTCAAAGCAACATTGAGGATGCATATAACTAATCCAGCCAATCATTGCTTATGATTTAACAAAAATTCATCAAGCCACGCCCACTTTTTAACATCATTTTTGAATGTCAAATATCTTCTAAGTGGAACATCGTAGAAACATGGGAGTTGTTTTATATTGATCTAAGTTGAATGTAGATTACAACATGATGTCAACAACTCATCCATAGCAACCAGATTAATTTCCATAGCAACCCAATTGACACATCTCTATCTCAGCCCAGGAAAATGCTAGAGACACAGGAGTTGGTCTAATTGACTTATAGTCACACAGGGAACATTATATAATGTCAATGACCCCTCCATAGCAACCATACTGGTAACCATAGCAACCCAAATGACACATCTCTATCTCAGCTTTGGAAAATGATAGAGACACGGGAGTTGGTCTAAATGACTTGTAGTCACACAGGGAACATTATGTCACTGACCCCTCCATAGCAACCGTACTGGTTACCATAGCAACCAAATTGACACATCTCTATCTCAGCTTAGGGAAGTGAGAGAGACACGGGAGTTGGTCTAAATGACTTGTAGTCACACAGGGAACATTATATAATGTCACATACCCCTCCATAGCAACCATTCTGGTTACCATAGCAACCAAATTGACACATCTCTATCTCAGCTTAGTAAAATGAGAGAGACGCGGGAGTTGGTCTAAATGACTTTTAGTCACACAGGGAACATTATATAATGTCACTGACCCCTCCATAGCAACCATAGTGGTTACCATAGCAACCAAATTGACACATCTCTATCTCAGCTTAGGAAAATGAGAGAGACACGGGAGTTGGTCTAAATGACTTGTAGTCACAGGTAACATTATATAATGTCACTGACCCCTCCATAGCAACCATACTGGTTACCATAGCAACCGAATTGACACATCTCTATCTTAGCTTAGGAAAATGAGAGAGACACAGGAGTTGGTCTAAATGACTTGTTGTCACACAGGGAACATTATATAATGTCACTGACCCCTCCATAGCAACCATACTGGTTACTATAGCAACCAAATTGACACATCTCTCCCTCAGCTTAGGAAAGTGCTAGAGACATGGGGGTGAGTTTGTTTCAATAATTATGACCCCCGTAACAATCACCGAGGTAACTAAACCATCCATAGCAACCATATGGTTACCATAGCAACCAAATTGGCATATCTCTATCTCAGCTTAGGAAAATGCTAGAGACACAGGGGTTGGTGTAATTTACGTGTAGTCACTCAAGGAACATTATATGATGTTAGTGACCCCTCCATAGCAACCAGACGTGTTACCATAACAACCCAATTGGCATTTCTCTAACTCAGCTTAGCTAAATGCTAGAGAAATGGGGGTAGGTTTAATTTACTCGTAGTCACACAGATAACAATATATTATGTCTGTGACCCCTCCATAGCAACCATGCTTATTACCATAGCAACCCAATTGATTGACATTTTCAACTTTACAATGTGCCACATTTATTTTTATGTTTCAACTTTCAGCTTACACTTTCAAATTTGACACTTTTAACTGTCTAATGTTTTACCTTTCAGCTTCCACTTTCAACTTTACATATTTCTACTTTACAATGTTTCAGCTTCACCTTTCCACTTTATACGTTTTCAACTTTAAAATGTTTCACCTTTCAGCCTCCACTTTCAACTTTTGATATTTTCAACTTAACAATGTTTCACCTTTCAGCTTCCACTTTCAACTTTTGACACTTTCAACTTTCTAATATTTTAACATTCAGCTTCCACTTTCAACTTTACATATTTCAACTTCACAATGTTTCAGCTTCAGCTTTCAACTTTTGACACTTTTCAAATTACAGTGTTTCACCTTTTAGCTTCAACTTTCAACTTTTGACACTTTTAACTTTCTAATGTTTCACCGTTCAGCCAAGGAATTCAGCAATTTTAAGCATTCTCTTTCAGCTCTCTGCATTCACACGCATTTTCCGCTAGGAAATGCACTTTCTAGTTATTAGTGTGAATGCAGAGGCATTCACACTA
Source organism: Danionella cerebrum (assembly GCA_007224835.1). NCBI lineage: Eukaryota > Metazoa > Chordata > Actinopteri > Cypriniformes > Danionidae > Danionella > Danionella cerebrum. The sequence goes on from SRMA01024489.1 coordinate 7,532, forward strand.
TTGTTATCCTACGTATTTATTATTATTCTTATTCCCCCCTTTTTGTTGGAGCCTACTCCTTCCGCATACTTTGCTCTAGAAACACCATTCAAGCGTCAAAACGTTCAGCTTTTTTTGCTTTAGGTTGCTTGTATTCAGCTTTTTGATATCTTTTATACTTTTTATAAAATTTAACTTTATTTAAAATATTTTTCCCATTGAAATGAATGGGGAGACTCTTCAAACCTCCTTCAAACTTAAGCTTTTTCAGCCTTTATAGCTTCAGCATACTTTCAGCTAGAGCAACCATTCAACTTTTAAACAATTCAGCACACTTTCAGCTTTTAAAAGAGGTTTTCAGCTTATTCATATCTGTTACAGATTTTTATTAATCACAGTTTAAGTTTATGAAGATTTTAGATTTTCACCTAATTCTGCTCCACTCTAGCTTCCACTCTAGTTTTTCACATCTCAAACTTCTTCATTTATTCCTCTCTCCTAAACTAAACTTTAACCTTTATGCACAAAATTTATATTAAAGTAGTAGAGAAATTTGTCCTCTTTCCAAAGATGCAGTTGTTTCTTTCATAGGACCTACGGGTTTTAAACTAGGAGGGCTAAACCTTAACGAGGGAAGAAAATTGCTCCATTAAGATCAATGCATTTCACCCAGAAGATACTGCTTGAAAATTATTTATTAAGGCTTGTTTAACTCGCCATAACTCCAAAATTTTTTCACATATCGTTATCAAATTTACATTATAGTCTTCATTGAAGTCTTCCGCTTCTCACAAAGTAAGATTCATCTCGATATGTCTTACGGATCGTCTGTAATGTTTATTTGTTTGAGGCATGGTCAAAATCTGAGAAATGTCTCCTCGATTCAAAAAGTGGCAGTTAGAGCCAGCTGGGCCTAATTTGAATACTGAAATTTGATTGGCTAAGGCTGCCCCATAGACTTAGAATGGGCCATAGAGATGCATTGCTCCCATTCATTTCAATGGGGCCATTGTTTCCCATACAATCCTATTGTAAATATGCTTTTGTAATTGGTTCACAAGGGAGAGTCATAGCAAGATTGAGGTTGCATATAACTAATCCAGCCAATCATTGCTTATGATTTAACAAAAATTCATCAAGCCACGCCCACTTTTCAACATCATTTTTGAATGTGAAATATCTTCTAAGTGGAACATCTTAGAGACATGGGAATTGTTTTATATTGATCTAGGTTGAATGTAGATTAAACATGATGTCACCAACTCATCCATAGCAACCAAATTATTTACCATAGCAACCAAATTAACACTTCTCTATCTCAGCCTAGGAAAATACCAGAGACACAGGAGTTGGTCTAATTGACTTGTAGTTACACAGGGAACATTATATAATGTCAATGACCCCTCCATAGCAACCATACTGGTTACCATAGCAACCCAATCGACACATCTTTATCTCAGCTTTGGAAAATGATAGGGACACGGGAGTTGGTCTAAATGACTTGTAGTCACACAGGGAACATTATATAATGTCACTGACCCCTCCATAGCAACCATACTGGTTACCATGGCAACCAAATTGACACATCTCTATCTCAGCTTAGGAAAATGAGAGAGACACAGGAGTTGGTCTAAATGACTTTTAGTCACAAAGGGAACATTATATGATGTCACTGACCCCTCCATAGCAACCATACTGGTTACCATAGCAACCAAATTGACACATCTCTATCTCAGCTTAGGAAATGCCAGAGACACAGGAGTTGGTCTAATTGACTTGTAGTCACACAGGGAGCATTATATAATGTCACTGACCACTCCATAGCAACCATACTGGTTATCATAGCAACCAAATTGACACATCTCTATCTCAGCTTAGGAAAACGAGAGAGACACGGGAGTTGGTCTAAATGACTTGTAGTCACACAAGGAACATTATATACCGTCACATACCCCTCCATAGCAACCATTCTGGTTACCATAGCAACCAAATTAACACATCTCTATCTCAGCTAAGGAAAATGAGAGAGGCACGGGAGTTGGTCTAAATGACTTTTAGTCACACAGGGAACATTATATAATGTCACTGACCCCTCCATAGCAACCATACTGGTTACCTTAGCAACCAAATTGACACATCTCTATCTCAGTTTAGGAAAATGAGAGAGACACGGGAATGGGTCTAAATGACTTGTAGTCACACAGGGAACATTATATAATGTCACTGACCCCTCCATAGCAACCATACTGGTTACCATAGCAACCAAATTGACACATCTCTCCCTCAGCTTAGAAAAGTGCTAGAGACATGGGGGTGAGTTTGTTTCAATAATGGTGACATCGATAACAATCACTGAGGTAACTAAACCATCCATAGCAACCATATGGTGACCATAGCAACCAAATTGGCATATCTCTATCTCAGCTTAGGAAAATGCTAGAGACACAGGGGTTGGTGTAATTTACCTGTAGTCACTCAAGGAACATTATATGATGTTACTGACCCCTCCATAGCAACCAGACGTGTTACCATAGCAACCCAATTGGCATTTCTCTAACTCAGCTTAGCGAAATGCTAGAGACATGGGGGTAGGTTTAATTTACTCGTAGTCACACAGATAAGAATATATTATGTCTGTGACCCCTCCATAGCAACCACACTTATTACCATAGCAACCCAATTGATTGACATTTTCAACTTTACAATGTGTCACGTTTATTTTTATGTTTCAACTTTCAGCTTCCACTTTCAAATTTGACAATTTTAACTGTCTAATGTTTTAACTTTCAGCTTCCACAATTAATTTGACACATTTTACTTTCTAATTTTTCATATTTCAGCTTCCACTTTCAAATTTCTAATATTTTACCCTTCAGCTTCCACTTTCAACTTTACATATTTCAACTTTACATATTTCAACTTTACAATGTTTCAGCTTCAGCTTTCAACTTTTGACATTTTCAACTTTACAATGTTTCACCCTTTAGCTTCAACTTTCAAATTTTGACACTTTAAGTTTATGATGTTTTACCTTTCAGCTTCCTCTTTTAATTTTCAACCCTTTCTACTTTCTAATGTTTCACCCTTCAGCTTCCACTTTTAACTTTTTATATTTCAACTTTAAAATGTTTCAGCTTCAGCTTTCAAATTTTGACACTTTTCAAATTACAATGTTTCACCTTTTAGCTTCAACTTTCAACTTTTGACACTTTTAACTTTCTAATGTTTCACCGTTCAGCCAAGGAATTCAGCAATTTTAAGCATTCTCTTTCAGCTCTCTGCATTCACCCGCATTTTCCGCTAGGAAATGCACTTTCTAGTTATTATTCTTATTCCCCCCCCTTTTTCCGGAGCCTACTACTTCAGCATACTTTGACCTAGAAACACCATTCAAACGTCAAAACGTACAGCTTTTTTTTGCTCTATGTTGCTCGTATACAGCTTTTTGATATCTTTTATACTTTTTATAAAATTTAACTTTATTTAAAATATTTTTCCCATTGAAATGAATGGGGAGACTCTTCAAATCTCTTTAAATCTTCAGCTTTTTTTCAACCTTCATAACTTCAGCATACTTTCAGCTAGAGCAATCATTCAAATTTTAAACAATTCAATACATTTTCAGCTTTTAAAAGCTCTTTTCAGCTTTTACATATCTTTTACAGATTTTAATAAATCACAGTTTAAGTTTAATAAAGAATTTGGATTTTGACCTAATTCTGCTCCACTCTAACTTCCACTCTAATTTTTCACATCTCAAACTTCTTCATCAATTCCTCTCTCCTAAACTAAACTTTACCCTTTATGCACAAAATTTATATTAAAGTAGTAGAGAAATTTGTCCTCTTTTCAAAGATGCAGTTGTTTTTTTCATATGACCTACAGTTTTTAAACTAGGAGGGCTAAACCTTAACGAGGGAAGCAAATTGCTCCATTGAGATCAATGCATTTCACCCAGAAAATAATGCTTAAAGGTTTTAAATTAAGGCTTTTTCTAATTCGCCATAACTAATAAAATTTTCCACATATCTTAAAAAAATTTACACCATAATCTTCATTGAGGCCTTCTGCTTCTCACAAAGAAAGAATCATCTCGATATGTCTTACGGTTCTTCTTTAATGTTTATTTGTTTGAGGCATGGTTAACATCTGAGAAATGTCTCCTCGATTCAAAAAGTGGCAGTTGGAGGCAGCTGTTAATCAACTAATTTGAATAGCGAAATTTGATTGGCTTAGCCTTCCCATAGACTCACAATGGGCCATAGAGATGCATTGCTGCCATTCATTTCAATGGGGCAATTGATTCCCATGACATTGTAAAATAGCTTTGTAATTGGTTCACAATGGAGAGTCATAGCAACATTAAGGATGCATATAACTAATCCAGCCAATCATTGCTTATGATTTAACATTAATTCAACAAGCCACGCCCACTTTTCAACATCATTTTTGAATGTCAAATATCTTCTAAGTGGAACATCGTAGAGACATGGGAGTTGTTTTATATTGATCTAAGTTGAATGTAGATTAGAACATGATGTCACCAATTCATCCATAGCAACCAGATTAATTTCCATAGCAACCCAATTGACACATCTCTATCTCAGCCCAGGAAAATGCTAGAGACACAGGAGTTGGTCTAATTGACTTATAGTCACACAGGGAACATTATATAATGTCCATGACCCCTCCATGGCAACCATAATGGTTACCATAGCAACCTGATTGACACATCTCTATCTCAGCTTAGGAAAATGCTAGAGACATGGGGGTGAGTTTGTTTCACTAATAGCGACCCCGGGAACATTCATTGAGGTACCTGACCCTCCATAGCAACCATACTGGTTACCATAGCAACCCAGTTGACACATCTCTATCTCAGCTTAGGAAAATGCTAGAGACACGGGAGTTGGTCTAAATGACTTGTAGTCACACAGGGAACATTACATAATGTCACTGACCCCTGCATAGCAACCATACTGGTTACCATAGCAACCAAATTGACACATCTCTATCTCAGTTTAGGAAAATGCTAGAGACATGGGAGTTGGTCTAAATGACTTGTAGTAACACAGGGAACATTATATAATGTCACTGACCCCTCTATAGCAACCATACTGGTTACCATAGCAACCAAAATGACACATCTCTATCTCAGCCTAGTAAAATGAGAGAGACACGGGAGTGGGTCTAAATGACTTGTAGTCACACAGGGAACATTATATGTCACTGACCCCTCCATAGCAACCATACTGGTTACCATAGCAACCAAATTGGCATATCCCTATTTCAGCTTTGGAAAATGCTAGAGACATGGGGGTTGTTTTGTTTCACTCATAAGGACACTGGGAACAATCTATTATGTAAATGACCTGTCCAGAGTGACCAGACTTTTTACCACAGCAATGCAATTGCCATATCTTTAGCTTAGGTTTGGAAAATGCTAGACAGAATTTCAACTTACTTATATTATACCTTTTAGCTTCCACTTTCATCTTTTGCCACTTTCAACTTTCAAAAGTTTCACCTTCAGCTTCCACTTTCTATTTTTGACACTTTCAACTTTACAATGCTTCACCTTTCAACTTTATACGTTTTCAACTTTAGAATGTTTTACCTTCAGCCTCCACTTTCAACTTTTGACACTTTCAACTTTCCTTTATTTTAACATTCAGCTTCCACTTTCAACTTTACATATTTCAACTTTACAATGTTTCAGCTTTAGCTTTCAACTTTTGACATTTTCAACTTTATAATGTTTCACCTTTTAGCTTGAACTTTCAACTTTTGACACTTTAACTTTCTAATGTTTTACCTTTCAGCTCCTACTTTTAATTTTTAACACTTTCTACTTTTTCACCCTTCAGCATCCACTTTCAACTTTACATATTTCAAATTTACAATGTTTCAGCTTCAGCTTTTGAAACTTTCTAATGTTTCACTCTTCAGCCAAGGAATTCAGCAATTTGAGCATTCCCTTTTCAGCTCTCTGCATTCACACGCATTTTCCGCTAGGAAATGCACTTTCTAGTTATTATTATTATTTTTTTTTATTATTATTTTTATTCCCCCCCTTTTTTGAAAAGCCAACTACTTCAGCATACTTTGCACTAGAAACACCATTCAAACTTTAAAATGTTCAGCTTTTTCAGACTAGGTTGCTATTACATATCACTTTTCAAACTTTTATACTTTTTATAAAATTTAACTTTATTTAAAATATTTTTCCCATTGAAATGAATGGGAAACACTTCAACTCTCTGTCAATCTTCAGCTTTTTTTCAACCTTCATAACTTCAGCATACTTTCAGCTAGAGCAATCATTCAAATTTTAAACAATTCAACACATTTTCAGCTTTTAAAATATGTTTTCAGCTTTTTCATATCTTTTACAGATTTTTATAAATAACAGTTTAAGTTTTATGAAGAATTTGGATTTTGACCTAATTCTGCTCCACTCTAGCTTCCACTCTAATTTTCCACATCTCAAACTTCTTAATCTATTCCTCTCTCCTAAACTAAACTTTACCCTTTATGCACAAAATTATTATTAAAGTAGTAGAGAAATTTGTCCTCTTTCCAAAGATACAGTTGTTTCTTTCATAGGACCTACGGTTTTTAAACTAGGAGGGCTAAACCTTAACGAGGGAAGAAAATTGCTCCATTAAGATCAATGCATTTCACCCAGAAAATGATGCTCCAAAGTTTTAAATAAAGGCTTTTTCTAACTCGCCATAACTCCTAGAATTTTCCACATATCGTTAAAAAATTTACATCATAATCTTCATTAAGGCCTTCTGCTTCTCACAAAGAAAGAATCATCTCGATATGTCTTACGGTTCTTCTGTAATGTTTATTTGTTTGAGGCATGGTCAACATCTGAGAAATGTCTCCTCGATTCGAAAAGTGGCAGTTGGAGGCAGCTGTTAATCAACTAATTTGAATAACGAAATTTGATTGGCTTAGCCTTCCCATAGACTCACAATGGGCCATAGAGATGCATTGCTGCCATTCATTTCAATGGGGCAATTGATTCCCATATGATCCAATTGTAAAAGAGCTTTTGTAATTGGTTCACAATGGAGATTCAAAGCAACATTAAGGATGCATATAACTAATCCAGCCAATCATTGCTTATGATTTAACATAAATTCATCAAGCCACGCCCACTTTTCAACATAATTTTTGAATGTCAAATATCTTCTAAGTGGAACATCGTAGAAACATGGGAGTTGTTTTATATTGATCTAGGTTGAATGTAGATTACAACATGATGTCACTAACTCATCCATAGCAACCAGATTATTTACCATAGCAACCAAACCGGATAATCTTTATCTCAGCCTAGGAAAATGCTAGAGACACAGGAGTTGGTCTAATTGACTTGTAGTCAAACAAGGAACCTTATATAATGTCAATGACCCCTCCGTAGCAACCATACTGGTTACCATAGCAACCCAATTGACACATCTCTATCTCAGCTTAGGAAAATGAGAGAGACACGGGAGTTGGTCTAAATGACTTGTGGTAACACAGGGAACATTATATAATGTCACTGACCCCTCCATAATAACCATACTGGTTACCATAGCAACCAAATTGACACATCTCTATCTCAGCTTAGGAAAATGAGAGAGACATGGGAGTTGGTTTAAATGACTTGTAGTCAGAAAGGGAGCATTATATAATGTCACTTACCCCTCCATAGCAACCAAATAATTTACCATAGCAACCAATATGGCAAATCTCTATCTCAGCCTAGGAAAATGCTAGAGACACAGGAGTTGGTCTAATTGACTTGTAGTCACAAAGGGAACATTATGTAATGTCATTGACCCCTCCATAACAACCATACTGGTTACCATAGCAACCAAATTGACACATCTCTATCTCATCTTAGGAAAATGAGAGAGACATGGGAGTTGGTCTAAATGACTTGTAGTCACACAGGGAACATTACATATTGTCACTGACCCCTTCATAGCAACCATACTGGTTACCATAGCAACCCAATTGACACATCTCTATCTCAGCTTAGGAAAATGCTAGAGACATGGGGGTGAGTTTGTTTCACTAATAGCGACCCCGGAAACATTCATTGAGGTAGCAGACCCCTCCATAGCAGCCATACTGGTTGCCATAGCAACCCAATTGACACATTTCTATCTCAGCTTAGGAAAATGCTAGAGACACAGGAGTTGGTTTAATTGACTTGTAATCACACAGGGAACATTATATTATGTCACTGACCCCTTCATAGCAACCATACTGGTTACCATAGCAACCAAATTGACACATCTCTATCTCAGCTTTGGAAAATGCTAGAGATATGGGGGTTGGTGTAATTTACTTGTAGTCACACAGGGATCAATATATTATGCCAATGACCCCTCCATAGCAACCATACTGGTTACCATAGCAACCCAATTGACACATCTCTCCCTCAGCTTAGGAAAGTGCTACAGACATGGGGGTGAGGTTGTTTCAATAATTGTGACCCCAGTAACAATCACTGAGGTAACTAAACCCTCCATAGCAACCAAATGGTTACCATAGCAACCAAATATACATATCTCTATCTCAGCTTAGAAAAATGCTAGGAACACAGGGTTTGGTTTGTTTCACTCATAGTGACACATGAAACATTATATGATGTCAATGACCCCTCCATAGCAACAATACTGGTTACCATAGCAACCCATTTGGCACATCTTTTTCTCAGCTTAGGAAAATGCTAGAGACACAGGGGTTGTTGTAATTTACCTGTAGTCACTCAAGGAACATTATATGATGTTACTGACCCCTCCATAGCAACCAGACGTGTTACCATAGCAACCCAATTGACATATCTCTAACTCAGCTTAGCGAAGTGCAAGAGACATGAGGGTAGGTTTAATTTTTCGTAGTCACACAGATAACAATATATTATGTCTGTGACCCCTCCATAGCAACCCTACTTATTACCATAGCAACCGAATTGTTTGACATTTTCAACTTTACAATGTGTCACATTTGTTTTTAAGTTTCACGTTTCAGCTTCCACTTTCAAATTTGACAATTTTAACTTTCTAATGTTTTACCTTTCAGCTTCCACTATTAATTTGACACTTTTTACTTTCTAATGTTTCACATTTCAGCTTCTACTTTCAACTTATGACACTTTCAACTTTTGACACTTTTTCAGCTGTCTAATATTTTACCCTTCAGCTTCCACTTTCAACTTTACATATTTCAACTTTACAATGTTTCAGCTTCAGCTTTCAACTTTTGACATTTTCAACTTTATAATGTTTCACCTTTTAGCTTCAACTTTCAACTTTTGACACTTCAACTTTCTAATGTTTTACCTTTCAGCTCACACTTTTTACTTTCAACACTTTCAACTTTCTAATGTTTCAACCTTCAGCTTCCACTTTCAACTTTTCAATTTACAATGTTTCACCTTTTAGCTTCAACTTTCAAATTTTGACACTTTTAACTTTCTGTTTCACGGTTCAGCCAAGGAATTCAGCAATTTTAGGCATTCTCTTTCAGCTCTCTGCATTCACACGCATTTTCCGCTAGGAAATGCACTTTCTAGTTATTATTATTTTTATTCCCCCCCCCTTTTTATAAGTCAACTACTTCAGCATCCTTTGGCCTAGAAACACCATTCAAACGTCAAAATGTTCAGCTTATTCAGGACATGTATGCTATTACTTGTCACTTTTCAAACTTTTATACTTTTTATAAAATTTTACTTTATTTAAAATATTTTTCCCATTGAAATGAATGGGAAACACTTCAAATCTCTTTCAATCTTCAGCTTTTTTTCAACCTTCATATCTTCAGCATACTTTCAGCTAGAGCAATCATTCAAATTTTAAACAATTCAACTCATTTTCAGCTTTTAAAAGATGTTTTCAGCTTTTTCATATCTTTTACAGATTTTTATTAATCACAGTTTAAGTTTAATGAAGAATTTGGATTTTGACCTAATTCTGCTCCACTCTAGCTTCCACTCTAATTTTCCACATCTCAAACTTCTTCATGAATTCCTCTCTCCTAAACTAAACTTTACCCTTTATGCACAAAATTTATATTAAAGTAGTAGAGAAATTTGTCCTCTTTCCAAAGATGCAGTTGTTTCTTTCATATGACCTACGGTTTTAAAACTAGGAGGGCTAAACCTTAACGAGGGAAGCAAATTGCTCCATTGAGATCAATGCATTTCACCCAGAAAAGTTTGCTCCAAAGTTTTAAATTAAGGCTTTTTCTAACTCACCATAACTCCTAGATTTTTCCACATATCGTTAAAAATTTTACATCATAATCTTCATTGAGGCCTTCTGCTTCTCACAAAGAAAGAATCATCTCGATATGTCTTACGGTTCTTCTGTAATGTTTATTTGTTTGAGGCATGGTCAACATCTGAGAAATGTCTCCTCCATTCGAAAAGTGGCAGTTGGAGGCAGCTGTTAATCAACTAATTTGAATAACGAAATTTGATTGGCTTAGCCTTCCCATAGACTCACAATGGGCCATAGAGATGCATTGCTGCCATTCATTTCAATGGGGAAATTGATTCCCATATGATACTATTGTAAAATAGCTTTTGTAATTGAATCACAATGGAGAGTCAAAGCAACATTAAGGATGCATATAACTAATCCAGCCAATCAATGCTTATGATTTATTATAAATTCACCAAGCCACGCCCACTTTTCAACATCATTTTTGAATGTCAAATATCTTCTAAGTGGAACATCGTAGAAACATGGGAGTTGTTTTATATTGATCTAGGTTGAATGTAGATTACAACATAATGTCACTAACTCATCCATAGCAACCAGATTATTTACCATAGCAACCAAATTGGTAATTCTCTATCTCAGCCTTGGAAAATGCTAGAGACACAGGAGTTGGTCTAATTGATTTGTAGTCACACAGGGAACATTATGTAATGTCAATGACCCCTCCATAGCAACCATACTGGTTACCATAGCAACCCAATTGACACATCTCTATCTCAGCTTAGGAAAATGTGAGAGACACGGGAGTTGGTCTAAATGACTTTTAGTCACACACGGAACATTAAATAATGTCACTGACCCCTCCATAGCAACCATACTGGTTACCATAGCAACCAAATTGACACATCTCTATCTCAGTTTAGGAAAATGAGAGAGACACGGGAGTTGGTCTAAATGACTTGTAGTGACACAGGGAGCATTATATAATGTCACTGACCCCTCCATAGCAACCATACTGGTTACCATAGCAACCAAATTGACACATCTCCATCTCAGTTTAGGAAAATGCTAGAGACATGGGGTTGTTTTGTTTCACTCATAGTGACACAGGAAACATTAGATAATGTCAATGACATTTCCATAGCAACCATAATAGTTATCCTAGCAACCCAATTGGCATATCTCTAACTCAGCTCAGGGAATCGCAAGAGACATGGGGGTTGATTCATTTACTTCAGAGTGACACTGGGAACATTCTATTATGTAAATGACCTGTCCAGAGCAACCAGACTTTTTTTACCATAGCAACGCAATTGGCATATAGTTATCTTAGGTTAGGAAAATGCTAGACAGAATTTCATCTTACTAATATTATACCGTTCAGCTTCCACTTTCAACGTTTGACACTTTCAACTTTCAAATGTTTCAGCTTTAGCTTCCACTTTCAACTTTTGACACTTTCAACTTTACAATGCTTCTCCTTTCAACTTTATACGTTTTCAACTTTATAATGTTTTACCTTTCGGCCTCTACTTTCAACTTTTGACACTTTCAGCTTTCAAATCTTTCACCTTTCAGCTTCACTTTTCAACTTTTGAAACTTCCGACTTTCAAATCTTTCACCTTTCAGCTTCACTTTTCAACTTTTAAAACTTTCAACTTTCAAATCTTTTACCTTTCAGCTTCACCTTTCAACTTTAGATTTTTTTCAGATACTTTCAGCCTGCTTTCATTTTCAGCTCTCTGCATTCACACGCATTTTCCGCTAGGAAATGCATATTTAGTGTGAATGCAGAGGCATTCACACTATTGTTATCCTACGTATTTATTATTCCGCTTCTTCTTATTAGTGTGAATGCAGAGGCATTCACACTATTGTTATCCTACGTATTTATTATTATTATTATTTTTATTATTCTCCCACTTTTTGACCTTCAACTCCTTCAGCATACTTCATGCTAGAAACACCATTCAAACGTCAAAACGTTCAGCTTCTTTTGGAATAGGTTGCTTGTATTTTTCTTATTAAAATGTTTTATACTTTTTATAAAATTTAACTTTATTTAAAATAATTTTCCCATTGAAATGAATGGGAAAAATTTCAAATCTCTTTCAAAATTCAGCTTTTTTTCAACCTTCATAACTTCAGCATACTTTCAGCTAGAGCAATCATTCAAATTTTAAACAATTCAACACATTTTCAGCTTTTAAAATATGTTTTCAGCTTTTTCATATCTTTTACAGATTTTTATTAATCACAGCTTAAGTTTAATGAAGAATTTGGAATTTGACCTAATTCTGCTCCACTCTAGCTTCCACTCTAACTTTTCACATCTCAAACTTCTTGATCTATTCCTCTCTCCTAAACTAAACTTTAACATTTATGCACAAAAATTATATTAAAGTAGTAGAGAAATTTGTCCTCTTTCCATAGATGCAGTTGTTCCTTTCATATGACCTACTGTTTTTAAACTAGGAGTGCTAAACCTTAACGAGGGAAGAAAATTGCTCCATTAAGATCAATGCATTTCGCCCAGAAGATACTGCTTGAAAATAATACATTAAGGCTTTTTTTAACTCGCCATAACTCCAAAAATTTTTCACATATCGTTATCAAATTTACATTATAGTCTTCATTGAAGTCTTCCGCTTCTCACAAAGAAAGAATCATCACGATATGTCTTACGGTTCTTCTGTAATGTTTATTTGTTTGAGGCATGGTCAAAATCTGAGAAATGTTTCCTCGATTCAAAAAGTGGCAGTTGGAGCCAGCTGGGCCTAATTTGAATACTGAAATTTGATTGGCCAAGGCTGCCCCATAGACTTAGAATGGGCCATAGAGATGCATTGCTCCCATTCATTTCAATGGGGCAATTGATTCGCATATGATCTTATTGTAAAAGTGCCTTTGTAATTGGTTCACAATGGAGAGTCATAGCAACATTAAGGATGCATATAACTAATCCAGCCAATCATTACTTATGATTTAACATAAATTCATCAAGCCACGCCCACTTTTCAACATCATTTTTGAATGTCAAATATCTTCTTAGTGGAACATCGTAGAAACATGGGAGTTGTTTTATATTGATCTAAGTTGAATGTAGATTACAACATGATGTCACCAACTCATCCATAGCAACCATACTGGTTACCATAGCAACCCAGTTGACACATCTCTATCTCAGCTTTGGAAAACTACAGAGACACAGGAGTTGGTCTAAATGACTTGTAGTCACACAGGGAACATTATATAATGTCACTGACCCCTCCATAGCAACCATACTGGTTACCATAGCAACCAAATTGACACATCTCTATCTCAGCTTAGGAAAATGAGATAGACACGGGAGTTGGTCTAAATGACTTGTAGTCACACAGGGAAAATTATATAATGTCACTGACCCCTCCATAGCAACCATACTGGTTACTATAGCAACCAAATTGACACATCTCTCCCTCAGCTTAGGAAAATAAGAGAGACACGGGAGTTGGTCTAAATGACTTGTAGTCACACAGGGAACACCATATAATGTCACTGACCCCTACATAGCAACCATACTGGTTACCATAGCAACCAAATTGACACATCTTTATCTCAGTTTAGGAAAATGAGGGAGACACGGGAGTTGGTCTAAATGACTTGTAGTCACATAGGGAACATTATATGTCACTGACCCCTCCATAGCAACCGTACTGGTTACCATAGCAATCAAATTGACACATCTCTATCTCAGCTTAGGA